>CAJQUW010001037.1:0-201102 GCA_907163375.1 Prostheceraeus crozeri
CGGGCGAAGCCCTAGAAGCTTCGGTTTGTACATGTTCATCTTCACTATTAAAAACTTTTTTATATTCTGAATGTGAATAATCATCAAACATTTTTTTAGCTTTTATATCAGTAGGTGATACCTTAAGGAGCGGAGCTCCGTCTGATAGTAAACAGGAGAAGAAATCAGGCGTAGCCATAAAACGTTCAATTGAAGAAATAAGAGGTAATGGTCTAGCAAAATTCTAAAATTATATTTTAGTAAAATTTTTTTTAGTAAAATTCTAAAATTATATTTTAGTAAAATTTTTTTAGTAAAATTCTAAAATTATATTTTAGTAAAATTTTTTTAGTAAAATTCTAAAATTATATTTTAGTAAAATTTTTTCTGTGTGTGAGAAAAACAAAAAGTCAAATTATTTTTTATAAAAATGTCTTCGCTTATCGAAAATAAATTTAGATTAGACGATCCTCCGTTCGTCAGTTACAATCAAAAAAAGAATGACTATATAAGAATTGCTATGAATCCCGGATCTTCAAGTAGAGTAAATACTGGAGGAGATTTAATCTTTGAAGTCGACAATCAACAAAGTTATTTATATTTACCTGTTTCATTTTTACACTGTGAATATTCTTTATATAGTGATTCCAATTTTACAACACCATTTCCAGATACCGATAACATTGCACTAGAGAATAATTTCTTTCCAAGATTATTTACACAAATGAGTTTAGATGTTGCAACTCAAAATATAGAAACAATAAGTGATTCTCCAGGTGTAATTGATACAATGCTTAGATTTGTAACCATTGGTGAAAATAATAAAAAGTATGAAATCGAAGGTTGGTTTCCTGATACTAATGATGGTATAATTGTTGATGATTTACCTCACGCTGGAACAGATGCAGCAGGAATTGCGAAAGATGTAGAAAATATTGCAAAACATTTAAATAAAACAAATAATGATGCATATAAAGAAAGACGTGAATTTAACAAGAAAAGTAAACAGACAGTTAATTGGTCATTGTCTCCATTATTCTGTTATTTAGATTATGCCAAAATATCATAGCAATTAAAATTTAAATTAATAATTCATCGTACAGCAAATAATGAAATAATCTTTTTTGGTAAAACTGGCATATTTAAAAATTGATAGACTTGAATGGTGGATTAAGCATATTACTCCTAGTTTAGAGGTTGAAACAGCCATTGCAAAAAGATTAAATACTAACAAACCAATTCCAGTAAATTTTCTAAAGCGTACTGCTAGTTCAGTAACTTTTTCCGAACAAAGATCTAACTGGCATTTTACTAGAACTGCGAATACTCCAAGATATTTATTACTAACTTTTCAAAGAAATAATTCTCCAAGTTTTGATAAGAACAACAATCTTTTTCATATTAATACAATTCGAAGGTTACAAGTTTCATTAAATCAAACCCGATATCCAATTAATCCATTAAGACTCGATGATACCAATAATCAATTTATGGAAGGATATGATTCTTATCGAAATCTTTGTATAGAATTTGGAGTTGAACCACAATTAACTCCTGGAGATTGGAGACATTTATATCCTGTTTTCTGTTTCGATTTAAGTGCACAATCTGAAGATATTATCAAGACTGGTTGTGATGTAGCAATTAATATTGAAAAAAAAGATTCCACAACTTCATTGATGGCTTATGGTTTATTGCTAGAAGATGTAAAATATTCTATTGAAATTCTTAATGGAAAGATGGATAGGATCGGCTGAAGCCTCTGAACAAAGTTCTATAAGTTAATTAAAATTTTTGATAACTTAAAATTTTTGATAACTAGAATAGATTAAAAATTCTTAACTTAAAATTTTTCATAACTAGAATAGATTAAAATTTTTTCATAACTTAAAAATTTTCGCAACTTAAAATTTTTTTATTAAAAATGTCGCAAGCGAAAAGTAATAATAATAAAACTGTTGAATTAAAATTACGTAATATTGTTGACAAAAATACACCTAAAACTATTACGATTAACAAAAAAAAGTATTACATAAGTAAACCAATGATAGAGAATATTCAATTACAAGAAGAAAAGAATGGCGGGATTTTCCCATTAATTCCTCTAATAATAGGAGGTGTAGCAGCAGCAGGAAGTGTTGCAGGTGGGACAGCTGGTATTGTCCAAGCAGTAAATAAAAATAGATCAGAGAATGCAGCATTAGAAGAACAAAAACGACATAATAGAGAGTTAGAGAAAGTTACTAGGAGTGAAGGAGTAGTAGATAATTTTATTAGTAAATTTAAATTGGTTGATGAAGGAAAACGAGTTCTTAAAAATATTCTCCACAATGTTGATGATTTAATTGAAATTAAAGAAACTAAAGATGGTTCTGGAATATATCTAAGTCCTAGTATGATAAGGTAATAACCTCAGGACCTTTGGTTCTATTCGGTAAAACTTTTATTTTATCTTTTAAAATGAATTCTACAAATTCCGAAAATTTAATTAAATTAAAAATTGCTAATTTAGATTTATTAAATTATCTATTAAACAAAAATAAAAACTCAAAATGTAAAATTTATGAAGGTAACGACATACAAAAAACATTAGAAAACTTTCCTGGATTTATTTGGAGTAAATATTCGAAAGAAAAACATCTTCCTGGTCATTCATATGCCGGTCCAGGAACTCGATTAGATATAAGACTAGATGAGAATAATAATCCAAAACCAGGTGAAGAACCAATAAATAGAGTAGATGCCGCAGCTTATCGAAATCATGACCTAAGTTCTCGACATGAAGCAGATAAGAAGATGATTCAAGAATTAGATAGTATTCAAAATCCTACATTTAGAGAAAAAATTGAAAGAATGTTTGTTAAGAAAGCTTTACAAGCTAAAATATTATTCGGTCAGGGTTTAAATGAAACGACAGCAATACTGTCTGAGAGCAACGCTCGAACTTATGGCTCCGAAATTCATAAGGAATACAGAAGGCCTAAATATTTATTGAAAATAAAAGTATTTAATAAAGATGATATTTGGAGTGCTGATCTTATTCATATGCCGAATGAAAGGGACTACAAATACGCATTGACCGTTATAGATTTATATACACGATACGCTTGAGTAAAGCCTTTAAAAAACAAAAGTGGTCTGTCAGTTAAATATGCGTTTGAAGAAATCTTTCAAGAAAGTAAGAGAAAGCCAAGGAAATTGTTTGTTGATAAAGGGTAGGAATTTTATAACCGAAACGTTCAGCCACTATTTGAAACTGTTTATTCAACTGAAAATGCAGGGAAGGCCGTAGTGATAGAAAGATTCAATCGGACGTTAAAAAATAAATTATTCAAGAAATTTACTGAGCAAAGAAATCAGAAATGGTTGAAGATATTACCAGGAATTGTAGAGCAGTACAATAATAAAGTTCATTCTGGTATTGAAGAAACCCCAAAGAATGCTTCTGACGACCCTGATTTAATACGAAAGAAAATATTCGAAAATAATTATTCGAATGAGAGTAATCCGAATTTACAGAAACGTAAGCCGGAATTTAAAATTGGAGATAGAGTTAGAATATTTAAGTATAAGAATAAATTTGAAAAGGGCTTCGTCGGATACTGGACGAAAGAGATATTTGAAGTTTGTAAAATAAACCAAACTTATCCGATTACTCATGAAATTAAAGATTTGGATAATGAGGATATCAGAGGCTGATTTTATCAAAATGAAATACAACGAAGTGATTTTTAATTATCATTATCATTATCATTATTATTCAATTCTAACATAATATCAAGAAATGGTACTCCTTTTTGTAATTTATACAAAACATAAAGACATGATTGACCACAGTAAGTTGTTCCTGGTTTTTGAATATGAAATGTATTATAAGTTCCATTGCCAAGTAATTTTTTAACTTCGTTTGTAGGTGGAAGTCCATAAGAGTCGAAATAGTAATTATCTCCATTTTTATTAGACATACATGCAGACCAATGTATTCCTTTTTCATCTGACGTATGAAGATTTGTTATGAAATTTATAGTTGGAACTTTGTTCCACAAACTGAAGGTTCCTGTTGGCTTTTTTTTAGGAATTGTAATTCGTCTCTCATCAATATGTGAAAATTCTTTATTCCCAATTGATTTGCGATTTTCTTTAGATCAAAATTCGTTGTTGTTTGTGTTCCATGTAATTTCAAAAACTCATTTATGTTGCTCATTTTATAATAAAAAAATTTCTTATAGGGACCCCTAGAAGTCAGAAGGGGGATATTGATTTAAAACTGTTCCATAATGATGACTTTCCTTACTACTTATTCGATTTTGAAATGATTTAATTTAATCTAAATTAAAACGTTACATTGTAAAAAAATCGGTTTATTTGTAGAGTTAGTGTTTCGTACATCTTTAATCAACTGCAATTCATTTCTCATCAATAGGAGAAAATTCTATATTCCCAATTGATTGCACAGATATGTGAATAAAAATATTTTCTAAAGATGGAAATGTGTTTTCATTTTGCATTAACCGCTACCTGTTAAAGAAATATTATTTGACACATGATATATTTTAAAACCCTGAAAATGATTTAAAAGACGTTTTTAAAAATACTAACTTTTATGATTTTCGGTGTCCTGGAACGTTCATGATTTTAAGGGCGGGTGAAAATTGTAATTCTCAAATTATGAGATTCTTAACTTTTATGATTTTTTCGGTGTCCTGGAACGGCCATGATTTTCAAGGTAAAAATTGTAATTCTCAAATTTGAGATTTTGAAAAATTTGAAAAATTGGGTATTTTTAAAAACGCCTAAATTTATGAATTTAGGTTTTCATAACCTGAAAAAGGGTTCAAATTCATGAATTTATGTCGTTTTTAACCTTCCCCCGACGAAGCGAGGTAAAAAAATACCCCAGAGGTATTTGATAATCGATATTTATGATTTGTACTTATTTTTCATTGGCAATATTTTACATGTTTAAAGTACCAAACACACTTGTAAAAAATAAATGATTTGCCTGATGATCAACGTAATGTATATAAATGAAAAAATGGCCTTAACGTCACTGGGGTATTTTATTACCCCACTTCGTCGGCTACGTCGGTGTTTTTTTCTTATTAAAATGGTCTTAGTTTTGTAATTATTTTGTCTTTAGATCATATGTTCTTCTGAATTAATGATTTCTTTAGTATTCTAGTATACTCCTACAATTAATTTAGCAACGTAAAGCATGCAAATGCATGGAGTGACGAGTAAGAAATGAAAAAAAAGACGCTTTTATTTGTTCTCATGCGCTTCTCTCTCTATATACAGAGTGTTCAAAAAGTGACTGTGCACCTATTAATCTTAATATAAAATCAAAACAAATGATTCCAAATCAAGTAATTTGTGTATTAATGATAACCAAGTAACAAAAAGATGTGGGAGCAGTCAAAGAAATTGCTGAAAATGACCTCCGTTTTCTCGAATACACAATTCAATCCGTTTTTTCATGTTGTTGAACACTGAAGCCAATTCTTCCTGAGTTATGACCTGAATGATTTCACTGATGTGCTGTTGAATTTCTTCTAAGTTGCGTGGCTTCCTTTTGAACACTTTTTCTTTAACGGTTCCCCATAGGTAGAAATCTAAGGGGTACTTGTTACAGTGTTACTTGTTCTCTATGCAGTTCTGATGTGCAGCTCTGATGTGCAGTTCCCGGTTCAATTTTTTTTACTGAGTTTTGTTATTAAAAGAACTTGATCCTATAAATGTGTTTTCTTTTTAAAAACATACATGTATTTCTACGAAATTAAATAGAGAAATTCGAATGGGGTAAAAAAAATACCCCGCTTCGTCGGTGATGTCGCAAAAAATGTCTTCGTCGGGGGAAGGTTAACAATACCATTTTTTGAAAAAATGGTACTTTTTGAATGGACTAAATTCATGTATTTAGGTCTTAAAAACCTGAAAAAGGGTTCAAATTCATGAATTTATGTCGTTTTTAAAGATACTATTTTTTTAATTTTATGGTGTCCTGGAACGGTCTTTTGCCCATTACTGCTTTCATATCTAGGAGTACACAAAATTGTTCGATGGTCAGATGTAGCCACAGGAGGACCCACAACAACCCTATAATTGGATTTCAAATCCGATGACATGAACATAAGGTCCAAAATGGCTTCGTTTCTAGTTGGTTCCAAGACGGTGTTCTGTATGTCAAAGGCATTTGTTAAATAATTGGCTCTGATACGATTGAAGTCTCCGGTCAAGATGATGTTGTAATTTGGGAATGTATTCAGCATCTCATCAATGTTCTTGGTGATAAAATCGATAACTTCTGTTGAAAATCGATCCACTGAAGAAGGCGGGATATAAATGCATGCAAAGCAGATGCCAACTGAATGAAGAATCAGCCAAACACTATTCGTTCCCCAACGTTCGTCCCTCGCTTCGAAAAGGACAGGTTTGATGCTGTAGTGCACCCAAACGACCACTCCTCCTCCAATTCGCCCATCAGCTCGATCGTCACGGAATACCAGATGATCTTGGACCGAAAGTAGATCGTTCGAATGGTCTTGTGTGAGCCAAGACTCTGTTGCAGCAAATATTTTGGCAGATTTCGAGGATATGAGAGCACGGATATGATCTATTTTAGCAAATACACGGTTGACATTTGTAGAGATGATAACGGGAAGGGTATGATGGAAACGCTCACGTAAAATCAGTTGCGAAAATTCTTTAGTTCATGTTTATTTGTGACTTTTCCCCGATAGAGAACAACGTCCTCACCGTTCTTCCTTCTCTGGTGCAGCTCAGATCTCAACAGATTCTCTTGCTCTTGTTGCATTGGTGTCAAGTCTCGCTTTATGAAGATTCTCTTGAACTCATGGTGGTCCTTGAGATTCCTTGAACGACGGAGTAGCTCAGTTCTCTGGTGTCCACAACCGATTGTCACTTTCAACATGCGTTTTACCATTTCACGAGGACGCCCCAAGCGGTGGCATGCCACAATATTCAAATCTTGCAAGTTCAAAGCAGCTGCCACCTTTTTTACTTCTTTGCCGTCGTGTTCTCTTTTATTGTCTATAGTTCCGTGTTCTAGCTCTGGCAACCCAACGATTATTAAATTCGACGATCGGCGTTGCCTTTGCTCCATCTCATCAAAAAGAATCTCTGGAGCAAAAGGTAAGTCAGACAGTTGCCGCACTTCACGCTTTAAGTACTCCATCTCATGCTGCTGATCAATTTGTGACTTTTGCAATGATACAATAGTTGTTTCAAGCTGTCTGACCTTGTCCACCATTTCGGCGATACTGGTGCTTAGAACTTCTAATTTGCTTGAAAAGAAATTCTTTAGTTCTTGATTGCCTTCTTTTATCATTTGCTTTATAACGTCAGGGGATAGGTCATTGTTTATTGAGTTTGATCGAAGACTTCTCGAATTCCAGGGGTCCGGCATTGCCAAGGATATCTAAAATGAATTAATAGAAAACCAAAACTACTGCAGATATGAACCAAGAGCCCTGGGTTGCAGTGCGCGTGACGACGACACTAGACCACTCGATCGCTCAAGCCACGGAGTGTGCAAAGACAGTCTTAATCCTGGATAATGGAAATTCAGTGCAGATGGCGGCGCTGAGTGAAGAGAGTTAAGAGCGCTTGCAGACGCACGACCACACGTCACGCAGAACACTTCGTTGGCGATTTAGACCAACAACTATGCGAATACCGCCTCACAGTTCATGTGTTTGGTGCCATCTCTTATCCGAGTTGCTCGAATTTCGCACTAAGACAGTGTGTCCTTTATGATAGAATAAATGTCAATGAATCCGTCGCTCAGACCGTCCTGAGAAATTTTTACGTCGACGATTTCTTAAAATCAGTCGATCACGAAGATGAAGCCATTTCTCTTTTACATGAGGTTAAAAACGTATGTTTGCTAGGAGGCTTCAGATTAACAAAATTTGTCAGTAACTCAGAAGAAGTGATTGATTCTATTCCTGAAAATGATCGCCCTGTAAATTCGAAATTTTTTTCAATGATTTTAGATGACAATGCACCAACGCATCAAGCTCTCGGAATTCGATGGAATCTTATGAAAGATAAGTTTAGTTTTAAGGTGAATGTTCAGACTCCTGATTACACAAGAAGAGGTATTCTTTCTCTAATCTTTTCTCTGTATGATCCACTTGGTTTAACTAGCCCAGCAGTTTTACCAGCGAAACGTGTTTTTCAAGAAGTATGTCGTCTGAAATTTGGATGGGATGAACCAATTTCTGAAAATAAGAAAAATGTGATTAATAATTGGATAGATGATTTACCCAAACTCGCTGAATACGAGATTCCTCGATGTCTGAAGCCCAAATCATTCATAGGAGCTAATTGTTCGATCCATATATTTTGTGATGGAAGCGAAGTTGGATATGGAGCTGTTGCGTACGCCAGATTCATTAAATCTGATGGTAATTGTTCAATAATTTTCGCTAAGTCTCGTCTCGCCCCGATAAAAAAGATAAGCATTCCAAGATTAGAATTGACTGCCGCAAAGTTAGCAGTAACGACTAAACGCATGCTTGATAATGAAATGACTATTGAAGTTCAAGATTTTACGTTTTGGACCGATAGTACGACTGTACTTAAGTATCTTCGAAATACGAAGACAAGATTTCATAGATTTGTCGCAAACAGGGTATCTTACATTCGTGAACGAACTGACTATTCTCAGTGGCGTTATGTTCCAACGGAAGTAAATCCTGCTGATAAAGCGAGTCGCGGAGTAGAAATCCAACAATTTGTCGCTGATGATTCGTGGAAAAACGGACCTGAATTTTTATGGAAATCAACAGCAGAATGGCCTAGGAATATTTCCGAGTTCAATATCAACAACGATGACGAAGTGAAAAAAGTTCAAGAAATTCGAGTTTGCCAAACATTGGTATCAGACGCAACAAGTGCTTTAGAGAAGTTATTGTCTTCTTCGTCAGATTGGTACAAATTGAAAAGAAGAATAGCGTGGTACTTGAATATAAAGGATTGCTTGAAAAGAAAAAAGCAGCTAGAAATGTCTCTATCATTATACAATATTCATTTGGCAGAAGAAGCTATAATCGGATATATTCAAAACAGCTGCTTTGCAGAAGAATTCAGGAAGCTGAGAAAGAATGAGACCGTATTGAAAAATAGTCCAATATTCAGATTGAATCATTTTATAGACGACAAAGGTATACCTCGCCTTGGTGGTAGAATTTCCAGAGCTTCAGTATCGTGGGATGTGAAACATCCTATATTATTACCGAAGAGACATCACATCTGCAAGTTGATTATCAGAGATATGCATCTGAAAATGGGATGCATAGGTCGAGAAGCTACCATAAACAATATACGTCAAAAGTTTTGGTTAATTGGTATCAAACAGGCAATTCGTAATGTAGTAAAAAGTTGTTTATTTTGTCGCAGACGTAACAGTAATCCCATTCTGCCGATGATGTCTAATTTACCAAGCCATCGCCTTGAAGCTGACACACCTCCCTTCACCAACGTAGGTATTGATTGCTTTGGACCTTTTGTAATCAAACAAAAGAAAACAACTAAACGTTATGGAGTAATATTTACATGTTTCGTTAGTCGTGCGATTCATATCGAGGTACGTTACTCACTTGAAACGAATTCTTCATTAACGCTCTCCGTCGCTTTGTCGCTCGCAGAGGTAATGTAAAAGTCTTAAGATGTGATAATGGTAAGAATTTTGTCGGCGCAAATATGGAGTTAAGACGAGAATTGCAGAAACTGGATAATTCCGCCATTAAAGAAAATATGATGCAGAAAAATATTGATTGGATTTTTCATCCACCACATGGTTCCCACTCCGGAGGAGTTTGGGAAAGAGATATTCGTTCAATACGTAAAGTTCTTGATTCTGTTATGCATGAACAGAATATAATGTACGTTTATCCGACGATTCTTTGAATACATTAATGTGCGAGGTTGAATCAATACTAAATTGTCGCCCACTAACACTTACCTCAGATGATCCAAATGATATTAGTCCTTTAACTCCAAATCATATCTTATTGCTGAAATCGAACCTACAGTGTTGTGCAGATTAATTGAGACACTCACTGTAATCATGTAATAATTGTCTTATTTTGATACTGGTTGCATATTACTTGATTTTCATTGCATTTGATGAATCCCATGAATACATATTATATTTTTATTTTCATGCTGAGTATCTTTCACCTTATCTTCAGTGAATTTCTTCTTAAAATTTCAGGAAATGTCAGATACGTCATCATTTTTAAAGGGTAAAATAATCGCTTTGCATGAACATACCAGCAAGTCTGGTCGAGAAATTGCGTGTGATCTTGAACTTTCTCATGCAACGGTTGCTAGAGTAATAAAGAAATACGAGGAAACAGGTAGTGTGGAGTCTGAACGAGAAGGAAGATGCGGTGCAAAACGCAAAACATCCGAAAGAGAGGACCGCCATCTTTTGAGGATGTCAAAACAGAACCCGAGATTGTCTTCCACAGATCTTGCGAATGAGCTTCATCAGTCTAGAGGAATTAATGTCGATCCTTCAACCGTCCGAAGACGCCTTCTCGAAGCTGATAGACCGGCATTGAGACCGATAAAGTGTCAAGTACTCACTGATAGAATGAAGGCAAGCAGATTGGAATGGGCAAAATCACACCAAAGTTGGACCTTGGAAATGTGGGAAAAAGTAAGTTGCTTTTTTTGGTTAAAATTTGACATTTTTATCATCTTTCAAATGCACATTTTTCCAGGTTATCTTCTCTGACGAAGTCCAGATTGAAGTTCAACCGGAGTGTTCACAGTTTGTGCGAAAATCCAAGGACGAGACTCTAAAACCAGAACATTTTGCACCGAAATTCAAATTTCCCATCAAAGTGATGATTTGGGGGTGCATATCGATTTATGGTACCACAAGGTTTCAGGTAGTCGAGGGTTGTATGAAAAGTGACCAGTATATCAAAATACTGCAGTCGTGCCTCCTACCACAATCTAGAGACTGGTTTCCATCTAGTGAGTTCATCTTCCAGCAGGATTTAGCGCCATGTCACACTTCAAAAAGTGTGAAAAAGTGGTTCACAGACCATGGTGTTCAAGTTCTCCAATGGCCTGGCAATTCGCCAGATTTAAACCCGATAGAGAACATTTGGCCAATCCTAAAGGCAAAGGTCTCCAAACGTGATGTCCGCACGCGACAGGATATCATTCGAGCTGTCATTCAGATTTGGAATCGAAGTGACGAACTCAATGACATTTGCACTGCCTTGGTTCATTCAATGCCTCGACGTGTTCAAGCTTGCATTGACGCAAATGGTGGACCTATCCATTACTGAAACGGTTGTGATGATTTCTTAGGTGTTTTGAACTTGTTCATTAATCATGCGTAGATTTTCATATGCCTTAGACATGAAAAAACTAATAAAGTAATTACGTAATTTGGAATTAAGAATGTGCTTTACAAAAATGCACAGTGTCTCAATTAATCTGCACAACACTGTACTCTCCCGCCAGGTCTGTTCACAAAACATTTAGACGTTTAGAGTTGTCTTTCGTGACTAGACTGTCACCTAGTAGGTGAGTTATTTGTCATTTTTGTATGCACGTTATTTTTCAACTTTTTTGTAATATGACCTTGTATTTTGCAGAAACCGTCTCAATGAGGCTTTCTTTGGTGAAAATAAATACCTTGTAAAAGCACCTGGATAGTTTTATAGACGCGTTTTACATCTGTAATGATTTCACCTCTATCATTCACATTGAGATATGGTTCGATGATGTTGAAAAGAGCTATTGCATGTGCACGAGATGTTAAAGGTGTAGCAGTCGAAACAGAGTCTCGCATCTTATTCTTTAAACTTTTCAATGCTTCAACAGTTTCCGATTGTAATAAAACTGCGCGATATGGATCTTCAATATGTGCATTTTTCTGATAATCTTTCCTATAAATTTGATTTGCTAGAGGTTGCTTTACTTGCTGTAAAGCAGTCAATTGCACATATTCGTCCTGAGGAATAACAATCATGCGAGAATAAGAACTCATAGTCTGTAGATAATCATAGGCTTTTTTAAAATATCACTTCGAAATATAAATTTTTCCGGACACTCTTGTGTAAAATCAATAAATAAGTAGCCGTGTGGTTTTTCAGTTGCTGCTTGAAAAATTTCAATTGAGGCTTTTAAACCTCTTGGCAAAACTTGTCGCGCTAAAATTTCAAATTGACTTCTATCTCGTGGATTCTTAAAGATAGCGTAATAGTGCTTATTCAGGTTTCGTGTGCGGGCTTCTTTCCCATCAGGAAACACATTTTGCGTGATATGGATTATAAAGCACCTTTTGTGATGTGTTACGCGAGTGAACATATCTGTAACATCCTTAGAATTCTTGCTTTCCTTCAATAGATCATCCAATACAACGACATCGTTGGACTCTATCTTATCGGCTGGAATAATTCCTTCATTTCGAATAAAGGCACACTCGCCACCTAGTCAGGCTGCTGTGCGGTCGTCTTGCCGAGCAGCTCCTGTTTGCGGCTTGCTTTCTGCTTTGTTGCTTCTGCTAACTATACTTTATCGCCATCGTGTTAGTTTCCTCGCCTCAGCCTCAGGACCCACCTTGTATTATTGATTACGAACCTCAGCTTCTTGCTATTCTACAGATATTTTACCATGGATTTACTTCATTCATTTACATTAAGTGCTTTGTCGCATTTTCCATTTCCCAAGTCATGATCAGACATAATAGTTGCTTAGTCATCACTCATCGTTGCAACTGCTTATTAATCTCTCACTCGCCCTGTACCTAGTGGATACATCGCTTGCCGTCTGCTGACCTTCATCTCATCACACAACGTTTTGATCGACTTGCTAGGCAGTGTGGCAGTGTGGCAGTGTGGCAGTGTGTTTCCCCTGCATCAATCCAATGACTTCTTGTGACCATACGCCTGCAACGCGCTTCTGTGTTTTTGTAATTGCACTCACCGAATTACTTTTGTATTGTGAGTCAAGAAATAAAGATTATTAATATAAAGTTACGACGTTGCAATTCCTGAAAGAGTGACGGCTGATAAACACCATAACACCAAATGACTCGATTGATAGGTTCACTAAACAACTATTTTCTTTTATCTAGCAAATTCAGAGTGAAAACAGTTTTACATGCATGGAATGGACCTGTTACAGTCAGAACTTTATCACATTGAAGTCTGAAATCCATTTTAATACTTTGGGATTCAACATTTGCATAATTAACCCTTAGAGCCAAAGATGCTATCCAATACGTCTCCCACTACAGAAGCTAACATCGGAAGTAACACTGAAAGGAAACCACCCTTTTGTGTCAGAGTTTTCCTCTTTCTTTGAAGGGTGATTTTAGGATTGGAGATGAACCGCAATTTAGTAGTATATCGCTTTGGTAACTTTCGTTGTTGTGGTGATAATTTCTTTGTCCTCAAACTTCTCGCATGAGAAACTATTTCTCGGATAAATTATCATTAGCATGTCGTATAGCATTATATCGCTGATGCTTTTTCATTCGTTGAAGAGCTCGAATGGCCTCAGAAAATTTTTAAGACTTTCGACTTTTACGTCTCGCCATTTTTCTCTTAACCATTGTTACAACTTGAGTTTTCTATATTTGCATAGGCACTAACTTTTATGTCAGAAGTGACACTCAAAATGAGCTATATTACGGTGGCTACATTGACAAAGTTGTATACAGCATCGTATGAAACAGCGCTGATAAAAAGTATGCTTACATCTCTTAAAGATGCGTTTTTCACCTCCATCCTTTTGCTTACATACATCACACATATTTTCACTCTTACTAACAACTTCTAAAGCAAGTCTTTTTGACGACATGAACTTGCTAGCCTTTTCTAAATAATAGACGCATGTACAGAAGGAATATACTTCGAGAGTAAGCAGACACAACTCGAAAACCAATTGTGCTACGATCAAGTACCATTGCATCATTAAGTTTCTTTTATAGAAAGTTGAATGTGAACATGTGAAATTGCTTCAATTACTAGACTGCCACCATGATGGTTAAATGCATCAAGACGTTGAGCAATTTTTCCCATGTCTTTCAAAACATTCTTCAGGATTATCTACAACTTCCATTGAGTAGGAAGCAAAGTGGAAGAAACGATCTTCTACCTCTTCTTTCCCAAAATGACTGAAATGAATTTTCGCAACTAATCGAGCCATTACAATTCTATCAGAAAACGTATCCATTAACTTCAAAAATAGTGTGCTAGTATCACCAATAACTGATTTGATGTTAATCTCATCTTTATGAAATGCTATCACATAATCTTGAAGAGTCCCTTCTAAACTTTGTCTATGAAAACGCAGTGTTCCACAATCATTTGAGAAAGACATCGCCATCCTGCATCTATCCCTCCCATTGCATGAAAAATAGCAAGTCTTTACATAAAGCTTTAATTGAATGACTTCATCAAGCATGCATTACAAATTTCGGGTTTGAAACAAATAAAATAGATACAGTTGGTAACTATCATACAGAGAGCTATGAAAACCAAACCTTACTGTGGCAGTGTTGAAGTAAGGAGGAAAAGAACATTGATTATTAATGCAACTACTACAACGAACATCTAAAATGGGAACACTTAGTTTCTTGAAACGTTTCGTAGCTTCATGATAGTGTTGATTAACTCTACTATCCCAAGGTGGAAGTAGAATATCATTAATGACTAGATTAGGAGAAAGCTTTCTCTCTTTGGAGGGGTCATTACAAAAGATACGTACAACATTGAAAGCTGCTAGCCATCTTTTAAAGTCAATAAATAGAGCACTTTCACTAGAAAGACCAAAGTCTTGTAAATATTGTTGATTAAGTCCATGAATATGTTTTCTCGCCCATCCATCAGCTTTGGGATCACACTTGGCATGATGATGATAGACACTAACAATCTGATATGAGCAATTGTCCATAGCAATAGCACTGAGCTCCTGTACAGGTTCACCCTCACAATCCATAAAAATGATGGTGGATGGCTAAAAAGGAAATTACATAGTTTTACTCATCGGATGAAAAATCCTATAACATATTACAATATGAAGAAGTGCAACGATGCTGTTCACGGCAAAATACACAAATAACATGATGACAGCGAAGAAGTAAAATGTATCTGATAAGACCACGTCTACGACACTCAAAGCACATAATCGAATTGTCATGAGGTAGAGATAGGAAAGGATGAGCGATTCTCCTTCTTTGATTTGCGTTTTCCGGCAACATTCTTCTCTGACTTGTGCTTCCCACCGCTCTCGTTGAGGGTTTGATCAATAATGTTATTAACATCTGGCTGCTTCGGTATATATAGGATGGATTGAGTATGCATCGTTATAGAGGCCAATTTATTATCCTTATGATAGCCATAACATAGTCCGCTTATTGTGAAACGAATATTCCAAGTGCCTTCTGCGAGCTCTTCACACCTGATGGGTGTTATTTGTTCTCCATCCTTTCGATAGCAAGAACACCAATGCGAGTGGTAGAGAAAGTCATTCACCTTCCCATATCTTTTTATATGGAGTATTCTTGTCATCTCTCGCCATCCTTCACTAAGTGGAATAGGAATGTCCATATTTAGTGTCATAAATTCTTCAATAATGTCAAGCTGGCGACGTATGTATGGAGCCACAGGAATGACGACGCAGTCCCCATACTGATTCCTCTTCACCCTCACGTCAGTGGAAGGGATCATTCCCGTTTCCAGTGCTATAGCATGATCGCAATAGCGTATGCCTTGTCTGAACTTACGCTGTAGTGGAGTAGGATTATGTACCTTTGTTGTCTCCTCCGTTGGTCTCAGCATTAGTTGATCTGATTGTAGCGAACCTTGTCCTGCAAGTGTTGTAGATTGAGTAGATGCCTGAAAATAGTGAGATGCTATTGAGCTAACACTCAAGAAAGGAGGTGGAGGGAAGTTCCGACTTACCATTTCAAATGGATAATACAATAGGAATGTTGAGGGAGAACGTGCGTCCGTCACTTGTGCGACTCAAAGATAGAATGATTGTCACTCTCGTACGATGCCGCGTTCAGAAGTTAGAGCCCAAAAACCACAAATTCTAACTTTGTCGTTTTTTCGGAGGTTCCTAAAATCTTAAAATCACTCTCAAACCTAAATGAAGGAACGTAGAGACAAGCCACTTCGTCCAGTGAATTTGTCTCACTCTTAGCTTTCAAACGAGCTATCGCACGACTTTCTACGATCCCTACAAGCCAAGATTGAAGCCACTGTCTAGTGGGGGGGGGGGGTCAGCACTTTCTCTCTCTGATTGATCTGGAAATCACCTTCCTGACCAAAAATTTCACGTAGAATCCGAATCTACGCACAGTTTTCTCGTCCGATGCTTCGTTCGCCATCAACAGCCGACCAAACCCACCCGGACGGCCGACCAAGACATACACATGACAGTCAACCCCATCGCTACTCACAGAAGACGTCACTGCCGGGGAGGGGAGGTCCAGACCTTTCACGACGAGATAACCGACTCGCGCTCCAGAGGAGGGAGGCGCTGTGTTTAAAGTGGAGTATTCCTTATTATGGAGTATTACCTACGTGGAGTATTACTTACTGTGGTGGTGAGGGTTTGATCCTGCCAATTGACAGAGTCGCGTAAGTGCCTCGTAGCTCAGTTGATTAGAGCACAGGTCTAGTTAACCTTGGTCGTAGGTTCGAATCCTACCAGCCGCACATCTTTTGCATGGCAATCTGATCTATCGTGTATTTAATCTCATTGTTGTTAATTACTACTATCACGCACGTATAATAAAGTTCTTGACATCTTTTAACGGAACTTTTGAAGTACCATCTTTACATGTACTATTTTGATGGATGTATTTCCTGCAGGTTTTGAAAATCGCACAGGATACACCGAGGAGAAAACTGAAAATTCTTGCTTTGAACAGTCAAAGTGTGTAACATGGATTGGCTGGACCGTAGGCCTGACTACTTAACACTAGAATTACCGGAAAAAAGTAAACCGACTCTAAACCAAGTCTACTCATCTGTTTATTGATGCCTTATTAACTTGAATTTTTCTATGATTTAGCACCTTTCTGAAGACCAAGCATAGTATCTAAATAAACTGTCTTTGCTGAAAACGTTTAGAATGTTCGCATTTTATTTAATCAAAGCTACTTCGAAAACCATCGATGTCAGCAAATTACACTTATGATGGTGAAGCGGAAGTATAAAAAATGACCAAAAAGGCACTTGATCATTCCGACTTTTACTGTATAGTAGAAATTGTAATAATCACTTCACTCAAGTACTATTCACAACCAATCAATCCCATTAGTTTGGAATTCATTCTTGATACGTGCATTGCATCAAGGAATTTTGATTTAGATTTCTTAGATTGTACATGCATCTAGCATTCAAATACTGATGCAAGTGATTGAACCACATGTGGGCATGTACGCGTCATGAAAATAAATAGAGGATGAGATAAGGTGGTCCATTTATTGCTGCCCATGTTGCCCCCTTTCCTTCACCGCCATGTGTGAAGATGACTCTATCATACATGTACGTGCACATTGTTATTTCATGTCGTATTCCGGAATGCATTTCCACATTGAGACTGTGAGTTGGAGCCGGGCAGAAGATGAAATATACGCATGCATGTATTTTTTTATGTAAAATTTACTGCTTTGTCAATTATTCAATTAAGCACTTCTACGAAAATGGCTGTGATGCGGCAACTTGAAAGCGGATAAATATTTTCTCAACTGATTTGGTATTAACAGAAATTGGAAAACAGTCGAACTCTTGTCGGAATTGACTGAAACCATAAAATATTCATTTTTTCATTAGAAAATTAGAAATGAAAAATAGAAAGTCTTTCAGAGATTGTGAATGGTCAGCGTCAAGAAGTACTCATGATCAGTTATGAGTTTCAAGATAAGTCGATGTTTTCCGTAATTGGTTCGGGCTTACAATTAATTTAAAACTATTGCTGTCGGCTTCAGGAATGAATTGTGACCAGACAAATTAAAAGTGATATCATGGCCATAGACATGAGGCGAACTGCTAATCCATTCAATTAAAATAACATTTCCATTCAAATAGTAAGCGTAGTATGCAATTGACATCAGCTGTTTCTAAGCAATCTTTTATATCCGATGGAATTTTATGCTTTTATGGATTCCTTTCTCTGCTATGATACCACATTGCTATCCCTGTTATTTCTGAATTCGTTTATAAATAGCTGATGTGTTGTTTTCTGATGGTTGCATTATTACAATCATGCAATTTTTTCAATAAATTGCATTAACCTTTAAGTCTCCTTAATAGCATTGCTGACAACATGTTCATATTAAAGAAAAAACAAATTCAGTTCGATTTCATGAAGTGCAAAATGTCATGCAAGAAATTATATAGGCTGCAGGTTTACTTGTTAGGCATGCGCATGCTGTGGTTTTGCATGCATCCTGGAACATTCTGCAAATTGTGAAAATACTACAAATACTACAATAGTCTCACTTCCATATTTCAGACGCTGCCAAACAACGACATCGCATGGAGCGGAAGTGGTGAAGAGAAAAACATAAAAAAATTGCAAGAGGAATAAAAACGCTGCTGTGTCAATAACTTCTGAACAAAAATATATTGGCCACATATGAATACTTGAATATTTTATTTATCCCGATCATTAGAGCAGACGGGAACTAGGTTTTCGGGAAATCCAAAAAATTATAATATTGTCTTTAATGAAATAGATATCATTACAAAATGTCATTTTCTTTGAAAATATGTAGAAAATTCTTTGAAGAAGGTTATTCTCTATGACAGTCTTCAAGCACAATGATAATGAGGACTAGCAGTGTAAATGTAGTTAATTATTTAATAAATGCATAATAAATCCTTGTTGATCCTAAAGGACCAGAAATGCAGAATCGTGCAGGATTTTATTCGGATAATACCATAGAAAATCCTGCAAGACTTGACCTTTGAAATCCTTAACGAAAATCCTACCGGATTAAAAGGAAGAATCCTTTAGCAAAACGTTTCATAATGCTACAAGAACTGGTGTACAAGAATCCCGTAGAAAATAATCAGTTGGGATACGCCAGTCCAAGCTTCTGGAATAAGATGCCTGATGATCGACGACAATACAAACATAGTTCGCCTATAGTGCTTGAAGCCATTATATTGTACATGCAGCGTGAAAGTGGCATTTCCTGATACGTCTATGGTGATATTTTGTCTTCCTCGTTAGTTTCTAACTTCTGCTAATTTCATTATTTTCCTTGTGTTCTGTGCGTATTAGTAGTCACATTTGCTGTGAATGAATGTCTATTTTCAAATGTTTGAAAATTCATTAGCTTGCTCCTCAACAGTAATCAATTTTCATACAAAAAGCACGCAGGCGCCGCAGCATGCAATCATACAATCAAGAATTAGCTTGTTAGAATGATTCTTACACTCAACTATCGTAGTTTTTCATTTGGGATGGTGAAATGAATAAAGCGATAAATTTTACTGGACGGGCCCACATGCGAAATTCATCCTGGCTGGGCCGGCCGCGGACATGATATTTCGTAGAAGATGCGGGCCTGGGGTCAGGTCCAAAGAAATCGGAATTTGTCAAAAACTGGTGTTTTTTATACATTTGACCTTCAACTCAGCCCAGGGATGACCATGGAAATAAAACTGATGATGTTTTTCTGAATCCACTTTCAATGCCCTCTCGATTAACTTGTGGTTTAGCAAAATTGGCATAACAATTTGGGAGATCAGCAGGGGGTCAATTTCGCCAATCCCAACCAGCAGGGCGCGTTCGGAAGATTACCTCATTGGGGCGAGGCTGCATGAGAAATTCTAACAGCGAGAATAGAAGTATTTCTCAATTAATATTATCTTCCCTGAAGCTTAAGAGAAGATATGTGAAACTTGATGGCAGAAAATTGTACGCGCTCACACTTCCAAAGCACTTATCTCCTCTTAACGATCATTTAAATCAATGGATGCAACGTGGAATAGGATATGTCGTTATGGTTTCTAAACATTTCAAGACCGGGGACATTTTTGTGTAGGGAATACTTAAGAAGTAACCTGGTATATCAATGTAGCATTTACTGAAGAGAGAATTACTGCATTTGCTCAACACGGAGAAAGAAAGAGAGACACGGGGGAGATCGACATTTTTTAGCACAAGCCGTAGAGCATTTGCTGAAATGGTATAATCCATCATATGATTGATTACATGTAGCTATATGTTGACATATTTGTGTGATTAAAAGATATGAAACATCTAGTAGACACTATGTAGATTTCAGACAGCAATAACGCTGCCGGTTGAACAGAAATAAATGATTCTTCGGTTTAGTAGCGTGCGAATCACAGTGTTTGGATTTGACATTCAACATGTTCATAAGTGTAGGCCGAACACAAGCTCAACCGTAACAACTCAAATTAGTAATTCATTAGATAAGCATACTACAAAAATAAGTAAGAAAGAGAAGCTTGAGGCTACTTTATTCTCAGCGTGGAAATCAAGAATCATGGCACTGATTAAAGATCGAATATATCTTTCCAAGAAATCCTCGAATAGATTTCGCGCACACAGTAATCGACACAATATTAATGTCAAAATGAGTAAAAATCTGAAAGAATTGCAGAATGACGTCATAATTACACCAGTTGATAAAGCATCTAATAATTATGCCTTCATTTGCAAAAAGTTTTATCTCCAAATTCTCTTAGCCGAGTTGGGAATTGATATTTCCACGTCCAACATATCGGGTAATGATACCTATGGTCCAGAGCAAATTTTAGCGCAGAATGTAATTGAGCAACACACAACAATTATGAAAAGCGAGTTTAAACTATCTGTCTGTGAAAAAGACAGAAAATTACCAAAATTATATTGGATTCCAAAATTTCACAAAACTCCATGCAAATTTAGATTCGTGGCAGGTGCACGACAATGCACATCGAAAAAGCTTCCCATCAAGGTAAATTCAGCCTTAAGTATTTTGCGTGACAATTTCCAGAGATATTGTATGGCAAATAAGAGAAACAGTGGTTTCGATTGTTTCTGGAGTATAAAGTCCACACAAGAATTTCTACACAGATTAAATTCGACACAAGTTCATTCATTGCAAGTTTTCGATTTTTTATCCTTATATACGAATCTTGATAAAAAATTGATTGAAGATCACATATTCGCTATTATGGATTTGGTGTTTAATTCCTCAAATAGAAAATTTATTTGCATTGGATATGATAAGTCATTTTGCTCAATGAAAAAATATAGTGGTTATCACTGTTTTGATAAACAGAAGTTAAAAGAAGCCATACTTTTCCGATTATCACAGACCTACGTCACATTCGGTAATTTAGTTTTCAGGCAGATTAAAGGCATTCCAATGGGAGAAAATTCTGGTCCACTCCTACCTTGCCTTGATGTGAACAGACAAATCTCACAGAACAGCTTGAGAACTTCAGTATATCACAAGGTAGATGACTTCCCTTTCTTTGTGGTGCAACTGACTTTTCCGGAGCGCATGATCCCATTACAGATGGCCCTTCAAGTTTTCGCGTCGCAAGTAGTCAGATATTGTAGAATATGCTCGAAGTTACAAGACGCTGTACACAAAACTAACAAGACACTAAATATCATGAACTCTAGAGGTTATTCTCAGCATGACTTGATGAGTTACACAGAAAAGGCTCTCACAAGGCATCATGAATCGCTTCACAAATATGGTCCTTTCTCGGCTCGACAATTCACTTCACTCTGTGAATTTCAATGAGGCACGCGACCAACAAACGACTCACATTTTCCTTAATGCCTTGCTGCTTAGGTGAATAAACGACTAACAATGACTTGTAGCCATCATATGGGGGCGGTGAAGAGTGAATACAGAGCGCTTAGCGTGGCTTACGGGAGATGAGAGAGCTCCCATTGTTAAGTCTTGATGTATGAGGCGAAGTTTGTGTAAAGGCGGATTACATATTTATCACACAGCGATTGCATCTTTATGGGATTCGAGGATGAACAGGATCTGTTTACTTGTGGGAATCGAAAAGGCAAAGATTGATGTACAGGATTTGTTTACATGTGCGGATCGCAAAAAGCATACTGTATTTATTGATGGGATGAATTTAATGACAGGATGAGTTTACATGTGGGAAACGTAACAATTGAATGATGTCTGATTTATCTTTGTGACATATCTTTCAAGACATATCACTACCTATTCAGTATTTTGTCAGCCACTATGTGTGGGACCCCGCTCGTCTGGGTTTGAGTGTTTAGGTTAGGGGTCGAAACACAACTAGACGAGTACCTGCTGATGACTGACGGACTGCAGTATTATGTTTTATATCCCTTAATCGGTAGCTGTAGTAGTGGTCGATGTATTGTAATTCAAATCTGATCAAAAGGCCAAAGCTGATCAATTTTATTCGTTGCTGCGAGAAAGCTACATTGAGTTCTTTTAAGAAGTGATTAATCCAATGGTTACAGTGGCATTGCCTTTGTACACTTGCGGATTGGAGAACGCCATCAGTCTTCCTTAGGACTACTTTAACCAATAATTTAAATTAGTAAGCATTATATTCTATTATAAATGGCTACTGGGATGACTTTCATCATCGTATGAGAATTATCATCTTAGCCACAATTCCCAACCTACCAGATGCCTAAACAGGCCTACTTGATTTGCATTTCTGCAAGCATCCCAGGAAACCAGTCGTCATCCATGCGACACGAAAAGTACGTGCGGACAATTATTACGCTTGTTTATAATTGCGGTGTCCAGAATGTTTCCGTTTTTTAAAGTAGGAGTATGCGTTGGCTCAAGCGTGCTGATCGGATGACCTTATAATGTTGCGTTGGTGGGCTGATAAGTCACCTTTTGCAATATGATCAAACTCGGTTGGACAAGAGCAAACTAGCATTGTCAGAGCTATCATACTATCTCCCTAAAAGTACAGGGAGAGGAGAGATGATCTCCAGATGCAATAAACTGACCATATGCGATTAATATGCTCTCCAAAACATTACAAGAAGATCTAACAGCCTATTTTTCAGATGTAATAAATGTAGAATTCTATGCAAAGCTTTATCTTGACTATGCGCAACGATCGGAAAATTGAATGAAAAGCTTTTGAATGTCATTTGAATGTCAATTGAATGTCAGCTTTTACGTATTCAATTGCGAGATGCTTCTCTAAATGAGCCTATATGACTGTTGAGAGTTTTGCTTATCAATGCGTCCCTCAAAAATGGCAAAATATATTTTGTAACGACTAAGCAGCTACGCATAGGCTTTTTTCCAGATGATCTCCGAATTCCTTTACACAATTTGTAATAGCAGCAGTCATTCTTCTTCTCCACTACACATGGAAACAGAGAAAATAGCGGAAATCCCATAGCTAACCTACTGACAAATTTTCTTACGCTAAAACGTACATTCTTACACTTAACTACACCTCGATTTTCCACAATATTTGATGTCCTTCTTTTCTCATCAATACAAGAATGCTAAGAAAATCTGTTGTCGCTTCCTCATACCGGCTGAAAGTTTCCGGACAGAAACATCCCAAGCAGATCATCCTCTACATTTTGACGAGATCTGATCATGAACGGCGCTGTGGCCTTGTGGTAGTGTTGGTTCTGCATCCGGGAGACCTTTGGTCAAATTTGGGTCGGGTCAAACCTAAGACTTTTAAAAACACTCAGCACAAAAGGAATGAGAGTGGGATAAATAACAGTTAAGCCACATGGAAGAAAGGCCCGTGCCTAATGTGCTTCGAGGATAAATAAGGTTCATTTATTTATTTATTTATTTCATGTAAAACGTTTAACTTCCTGTTGAGTTTTCAGTCAGATGACTTCAGAAGGCTATCAGCAGGCATGAAATGGAGATTCAGATTATTTGATGCGTGATCTCTGTGAAGTAAGCAAGGTAATAATATGATTTTGTGAATGAAATAGTCGGGTACAGAGCTGTTTTCAAAAATTATTTTTTAGGTCTAGAGGATATCAACAAATCTCTCATCCTTAGAATTTTGAAATATAAATTTTTCCATCCGAAGTGGTTGGAATCGATATGGTGACGATTTTTTTGTTCATTCCAAATTTGAGTGTATTCTTGAATCTGAAAACCTTTCAAAATGCTCTGCCATGTCTGCTAACTTCGACTTGACACTGCAAATTCAACAGTTGCAGACACAGTCATATAAATCAGGCAATGGCTTTGGCTTTTACACCAGGTACAGAAGAGACTATATGCCCATCACACAATGACAAAAACATGGATGAAACTGCCATGGTTAAGTCAACCATAAGTCAGCTAAAAAGTCAACCATAAGTCTTGGGCTAAAGCCCTCAGGATTCATCAAATAATTTCCCTCTCTGTGGGCCATCCTCTATCCACTATAAGCCTAAGCCTATCCCCGATCCTAGCCATGTTACGATTTCTATGTCCTCTGGAGCATTTATTGAGAGCAGAAGGATTGATGACATGAAATTTCTAGTCAACATATTTATAGGCCCCGTAACTGTATGAGTACACAAAACCATTAACGAGTACCAATTGGAGGGCAAGTCTGGTGCCAGCAGCCGCGGTAATTCCAGCTCCCATAGCGTCTATTAAAGTTGTTGCAGTTAAAAAGCTTGTAGTTGGATCTGAGGAGTAGACCCAGTGGTTGGTCACACGACCATACTGCTGGCTCGGCCTACATAGTCGGTAATTGATTTGGTGCTCTTAATTGAATGCCTTAATTGCCCGGCCACGTTTCCTTTGACAAAATCGGAGTGCTCAAATCAGGCCCACTGCCTGAACAGATGCCTGAACATATGCATGGAACAATGGAGAAGGACTTCGGTTCTATTTTGTTGGTTTTCGGAACATGAAGTAATGATAAGAGGGACAGACGGGGGCATACATTCGTATTGCGGTGGGAGAGGTGAAATTCTTAGATCATCGCAAGACGGCCAACAGCGAAAGCATTTGCCAAGAATGTTTCCATTAATCAAGAACAATGAATTGTGGTTCCCTCCCAGAGTTCTGATGGTTCACCTCACGCACCTCATCCACGTTTAAGGAGTCAATTTCCGTCGGACGGCGGCCACCCAGCATTCGATGCTTTGAATGATTGTGGGCATGCACTGCGTCATCAAGAACACGTGTCCATACGTTCGTGACATTAATGAAATACTTCCACTGACGCTCCTTTAGCGTCCGATTGAAGCGCCCCACCACCGCCGCTTTGTAGGCACTCTCGACACTGAAGAGCTCAATACCATGCTCTGCAAGCAGTTGACGAACCCACCTCTTCTCAAATTCCTTCCCCTGATCTGTCAGCACTCGCATCAGGATCCGGCCATCAGTGAGAAAAATGTTCCGAAAGGCATCGCAGCCACTTCCGTCCCGCGCTTCGTCTTCAATGGCTTCAGACAGCCCCAACTCTCCGCAGAATCCCCAGCCACGCCCACAGCCAACAGCACATCTGAACTACTTGTAAGAAAATCGTGTGAAGCTTGCATCAACCTACCGAATACACTTATTGAGAATGTGCCAGATTGTGCCAGTCTTCAGACAGCCCCAACTATCCGCAGAATCCGCAGAAATGCATACTTCCACGTCGACGTTTCACGTTGAAGAATCGATATAAAATTGATTGTGTTGTGTAAAGAATCATAACTAAATCGAAATATGTTGAAATGTCAATATAACGTTTTTAAATCCGTAATTTCTGGTTACTTCCATTGAAAATATCTCTAACATCTGTGTATGTTGAGGCAGAATAGCTGCATGATAAAAATTTGAGAAACTGTGAGCATGAAAGAACTTAATTAGCGCAAGAAAACCCATTGTAATTAATTCAACACTTCAATATTTAGATATGTGGTTACAAACCTACTTGTGCTATAGTATTAATAGTTGGATGACAAATAATTGAAAGTTTTTGAAACAGCTAAACATGCAACAAATCCTAAAAATTGTATTTCAAGACTGCAAAAAAGTTGAGGTGGAGAATGTTTTTATCAATGGCGACAAAAAACAATTGCCATTCGATATCCACTTAAGTTATACAATCTTTCTATTGTTTCTTACAGATGGATTCATCAAGGATACATGTTTAAATAGGTCATTATTTCCATTTTAATTCATCTTAAATTGAAAACCTGTGGCTATCGCCTATTGCAATTACTTTTTCAAAATTGCCACATTTGAAAAAATGCCATAAATTTGATATTCTGAGTCGTTTAAGAAAAATAATGAAGCACACAAGAGGTATAGATGCTACACTACGAACTACACGTTGTATATGGCTACATGCACACCTATAGCTTTGCACACAATATCAGTTTCTCGTTACTGCCCTACAATAGGTTTAGTTGCGCAATTTAATCAATAAATTTCATGCTTCACAACAAGTATAGAACAATCAAAATGCAAACTCATTGTTATACTCCTTCATCACAATTTATATTAACTAATTATTATGCTTCGCACTTTTCAACATCATCGTAGGCCCAGGTATTTGGTCACATGTTTGTTGTAGGACCATCTGTCACCATGAATTGCCTGAAGAGATGTTGTCACATAAATAGTAGAGACAAGGGGATATTGCGTGTGTATGTGTTTGCAGATTGAGTTTTTCCAACAAATGGTTTAGATATCAATATAAAATTACATGTATTCATTTTATAATAAAAATTCAAGCGTTCCTGAATATCTTCATCGCATGAACTGTTGAAAAAGCGATCGGCAATGGTCTACATACTCCGTTTATATTTGCAGATCACATTTTTCTAAAAACGTTGCTTGAATATCAGAATGAAATTATTAATAAAGACTAGGAGTATTGATTAGAAAATGATTAATAAATTGATAATGATCACAATTCGGCTACTCCTGAATATCTTCATTTGCTATCAAAATTCCTAAGAAAATCACATGCCACATCATCAAAGGTTAAATGATCCAAAGGCTTAATTGTCTTTACTATAACACCTAAAAGTACTATAAATGATTTCTTTTTTAAACTTTGAGTAGGCCCACCCATGGAATGTTGGTTGAGTTAAGTTTGATAATTCTGCTCTGTACATCAGCACAAAATTTGTCTTCTTTTTTAAAGGTGTTGATTACTGAGGCTGTTCAAACTCGTCTTATCTGTGCATCGATGACTCAATACCTGACCTACGTTAGGCTGTTTTTATGCAGGTTTGCTATCAGAAATCGCAATTTTCCGCTTTTTACGAAATTGAACTAATGTAAATATTTGAAATTTATGTATTCAAACTCCGGTTTTTCCCGATTTTCCGTTTTATTCTTGGGTGAATTGCAACCCCTATTTGTGATATAACCGGCTGCGTTAGAATCTGAAGCATTCCTATGCAAGAGCTATTTCAATGTTTTATTTTCGTTTTATGTCATATAATCATCATATAAGCAATAATCAGCAAAAATTTAGAGCAAGCAAGAATTTATGAACCTCATATATGAAACTTTCTCTTCTATAACTATTCTACCAACTACCGGTCAAAACATTGCAAGATTAATTCACAATTCTGTTGCAAATTACTTAATTACATTTTTCTATTCAAACAATACAATATGCACAGAGAAGGATGATTTTGTGTTTAATGCATGACTCCATGAAATTGCATGAAGCTCGATATTTTCAGTGGATGTTTCAAGTAAATTAGCAGTTTGTGATTCAAGTTTTATGTCAAGCTCATGTCAAATTGCGTCATTTAAATGCAAATAAATATGCCTATTAAACAATTGTGATATTTTCCTTACTTGAATCGTTGAACGGTGTTGTATTTTAATGCGAGAAGAGGAAAACAACTTTGTTAGCTCGCATCCATCGCTGTAATGAACGAACAGTCACAATGTCTGACAGTTACACTGATAGCAAGACAACACATTACAGACTGACAGCATTCACAAAGAAAATGGGAATCCTCCGCTAACGGTGGACTGTCTCAGATGAAGAAATTGTCACACACACACACATAGTCATGCCCATAGTCATACACAACAAACGGGTAATGATATAAGGTTGAAAATCTGTTAAAAAATGTATATTAACAGAAAATAGTTGACAAAACGTTGATTACTGCGCTTTCTTCAAAGTTTTTAAGCAACGATAAATCAACGTCATATCAGCGGTCAAAGCGTCCAGATATCAACCATCCATCACCATTGAATCAACCATTTATCGACCAAAATCTCATTGAACATCAACGTTTTCTCACCGTTGATTCAACGATGTCTTTTTTATTGGGTTATAAAGTGGACATTTAACTATTACAGGGAAAATATTCTCAGCACAAAAAAAACAGGAAAATTTGTTATTTTTAAAATATCAATAGTTTGATCATCTTTTATATATTTTGAGGCACATTCAACGAAGTGGTAGCTGATGTGTGGAGACATATATGCAGAATCTTTGAAAAATATATGAAGGTTTTTTTTCCAATTTCCAATGTGTATTTTGAATTGGTCTTCAACTTCCAAAGATGGCTTCGAATCGTATTGTGAGATGGTCTTTCATTCCTTTGAGTTTGCAATTCATTATCAACCTGTTTCATCAATTAACCCTTTCGCTGCTGATGGTAAGTATACTAGCCATGGGTGCATTCTCTCCTGTGCTACGTCAGTTTTATCATTCATTCTCTCCAGTGCTTTATGCTTCTCTGTAAAATCCACCGACACGGCAATGACAGTTACAATCAACAAACATGTGTTTTGGTCCCACTTACAATGCAGCTCATTAACGGCGTGGGGTTAACAAGAAGCTGTTTATACTAGAGATAAGAAATTTGACAACGATGTCTATTGGAATATCGGAAGACAAGTGTGAATGTCATCCTCTCAAATTTTTGTCACTGAATTATAAGTCTCAAACTTATCACAATCTCTAAACCAACATTAGGATTAACAAGGGGCTTGCAAATATGTCAAACGCAGCCCATCTAGAAGTTCGGATTTTAGCCCTTCTTCTATGCGTCCGCATTGAGATTCAGAATAGAATTTTGAAGTCTGGCTGCACTTCTATTTTATTTTCTCACGTTTTGTATCCATATTTTTCATTGTGTAAAGCGATAGGCGTACATTGCGTAGATAGATAAGGCTTATATAACAAGTATATAAGTCAAGAAGGGGGCTTGAATGATAAATGTCAGAATATTATTACAGATAGTTGAATTTTCATATTAATATAGACTACTCGTGTGAATGGAGCCATGATATAGTGCTTCACGACGATAATGTGCATGTTCTTGACTTGTTATGTGCATAAACTTGGGCAATGTATGTTTATGTTAGAATTAGTTAGCGGTCTGAAAGAGACTACCGACTTAATTTGAAATTAACGAAGGAGCTGCATGTTTGTGAAAAATTCGCTCGTGGTTCTTCTAATTGAAAATACTTTAATGAATAAAAATCTTCTATTCATTAAAAGTCAATTATAAAGGCACTTTTAGTCATTTGAAATTTATGCATTCTTCCGAGCTGATATGTAATTTATTCAACTTTTTCATATGAAAGTCGTCAATACTTTTTGCGATTGTAGAGCCAATAGACTTATCTCTCGTTGAGTAGTCAATTGAGTTCGTGCTGGATGATTGAATTTGGCTATTTGAATTTACGAATCATTACTACTGAATGAATGAGCGACGGTATAACAGCGAACTGACAGATTATCAGTGGTATGTATGATTGTGCCAGCGTTGAATATGTTTAATCTTCTTCCGGTTAAATTTCTAGTTAATTAATAGGACAGCCAAATGAGCTCGGTCTTAGCTGTAGGCGTAATGTAAAATTCTTTGTGGCATGCTCTTGTCTTTATGGCTCTGTTTGCTGTTTAAAATTTTATGTCAATAAAAAAATTTGATTAGTTTGCGTTTTATGAAATTGTATTTTGCAATCTATTATTGTAACAATTTATACAGGATCCATGTCACTTTCTTTAGAATGTTATGAAATTTTCATCACAAGTGTGTATTTGATAAGTAATACACAGAAGAGCGTGGTATTCGATAAATTGTCTCAAATTGCTCAGTTTATTTATTAATCTAAACAGTACAGCAGCAACAACACTGTTCGCAAACGTTTTTGTCTCCTTGGCCTTCGTACAAAAACTTCGGATGTCGGAGGTGAATCGAAATTTTTATGAATTTGATAATTAGCAACTAATTTATACATTTCTATCATGAGAAAATACATCGTATAAGTTCATTTCCCATTGATTTGAGTTTAGTGATGTAATTCAAAATTTTTCAATGATATTGTTCAATTCTTCATTATTATAAATACTATCATCAAGGTAATTTCAGAAATATTGTTCCGAAAAGTTGGACAGTGATGGTTGCATGTGAGTCAACGTTAAGAATGAAATGTATTTTGAACATTGTGTTTATTGACGTAAATTGTTGCATGATGCATTGCGCTTTGGTTAGATAGGCTTACTTGTGTTCTCTGATGGATATTACTTAAAATTTTATGAAGGCTTGAGTTATTGATAATAAAGTCCTTTCCCATGATTTTTTGATTCACAAACAGTGCTGTTGTGCACACTGCAAGTATATTCACGTGACATAATACAGAAGAAACACTATCATTCAAAGTAAGTATGTTTCATCCATCAGTATATCTCAACCCACACCATTTATATTTCACATCACTGATGATGCTGTAATTTTGTGTTTATCAAAGTAAGTAAATTGCCTCCCCATTCCTGCCTTTGGTTTCCTGCGTGACCAAAGCACAGATTTAATTCAAAATAAAAGCAATTAAAATTTTCCATGAAATGAATTCTTGGAAAATACGCAAACATGCAAAACTTGCACTGCAAGCAAGAAATCATCGTGAGTAAAAAGGTAGAATGCAAAGCTCATGGCTAAATTGCATAAAAAAATCTTTAGTCACCATTCACCAATATCGCTAATCATCCACAATGAAATTGTTCGAAGCAAGGAGAGGAGCATAAACCTGGATCTCCAGGGCACTTGATGCAAACGTAGGAAGAGCGCTTACTTTTTCCATTGCTGTAACACACACGACAACGTTTCGTAGGACATTGATTGTTTCCTCTTGGCTCAATCTTAGAAGGAAAATGCTGGCCAGTTCGCTTACCAAGATGAAAGGTCGAGTTGAGACTTCCTGTTCCAGTAAGAAATTTTGAAGCACATATCAAATATTGTTCTAACGACAGTTTTCCACCGTAATTTCGGTAGATAATGAATGCATTCAGGCAGAGTCGTTGAATAAGGTGAACTCCAACTTTGAGAAACCACCTGTAACTTTTCCTAGTGGCATCATATGAGTGTAGATTTTGATCAGCCCTGTCAACACCTCCCATACTCATATTATAGTCCACCATACTGGCACTCTTTCTTACAGACATCCTCTCACCTCGCACAATTCTTTCCGAGGGTTGCCTTGTTAAAAGTGTCGATCATGTACACTGTTTTTACTCCACTAGACTTTTTGTCACAGAATTTTGAAACGATCAAGTTTCCATTCGTGGCAAACTTCGTTTCTTTATCCGCTGTGATGCTATTTGCAAGATCTTGAGGAACACCGCGGTTTGGACGAATTGTTCCCGTGAAGTGAGTTCGGCGAAAAAGCAGATAAGAAGCTAGCCGCACGCTTGCAAACCAATTATCAGCGAAAATGCGATACCCGAGGTCAAGGTATTCTTCCGACAAATGCACCACTATCCGTTCGGAGAGGCTGAGAGCTGTTGCGTATTGAGCAAAACGATCATGCTCAGTTTTCATGGAATGGAAGTCAAAGTTGAGCATGTAACCAGTGTAAATTTCACAGAGCATGTATATCTTTATGCCAAATCGACTTCTCTTCGCTGGGATGTATTGTTTGAATACCAATCGACCTTTGAAGAGTAACTAAGACTCATCAACAGTTAATTTCGACTTTGGTCGGTACACAGAGCTGATGATACTACGCATTCGCCTTGCAAACGGTCGAATTTTTCGGAGGAGATCATGCTGATCACCTACATCGCGATAATCGGCAAAACGAATGAAATGGTGCAGCAGAAGGAATCGATCGCGATTAATGGAAAAGTCACTTTGGAAGAATGGAGTGGAAATGAAGGGGTCAGAGCTCCAGCATTCACTAAGTGAAGGCTTCTTGATGACACCCATCAGTAAAATCATACCAATAAATCTCTTCATTTCGGTGACATCTGTCTCTTTCACTTTCTGAATCGAGAATGCGGTTTCAAATGCTCCTCTTCTTCTCTCAAATATTGATCTGCACGAATGTTTGTAAATTCAACTAAATCATTGAACAACTGTTCAGTTAAGAACAATTTCAACGATTTCTGAATCAGGTCTCTGTCGTCATTGACAGACAGCATCTCCTCCTCACCATCAGATGCAAGTCCAGGAACACCAAGGAAAGTAAATTTCGGCAAGGTCAAGTCAGAGTCAGTATCGATGAGTTCCCGGTCAAGAGGAGCGGCTAGAGTCAATGGCAAATCATTCATAGGTAGTGGAGAGGCTGAGCTGAAGGGCACATGATTCGGAAACAGCGGAGAAGTCTGAGTCAAGGGTACAGGATTCGGCAACGGAGAAACTTCAGGCGAAGGCACAGGATTCGGCAACAGCGGAGAGGCCTGAGTCAAGGGCGCAGGTTTCGGAGAAAGAAAGGAGACTCGAGGCAAAGGACAATGTGGTGTCAGTTCAGGCTGTTCTTCGTCGGTGTCAGTGTCACCTTCGTAATCAAAAATAGTTTGATCGTTGATGTTGTCGATGTCACTTTCATCATCACTCAGGACCATCATATCGGCAACTTGTTCTTTGGTATATCTTCTCGCCATGTATGGAAACTATAGTTCAGATCACCTTTCTACAGGAGATTCAACTCTTGAATGAATCTGCATGCGATCTCACGCCCACTAACTCAACCATTGTATGTTTATTTCATAAAATTAGTTGATGGGCAATAGTGAAAGATGGTTGTCATGTCATAGTTACTACCCCCTATGTTGTTAGGCCGATCCTTGCATTTAGATAGATTATACATTTCTATTCTGAATTCAGAGAAATTTGAAAACAGGTAAAAAGTGATTTGCAGCAATATCGGCTCAAAGAAAATCACACTGTGGTGACATAATGATTACCAAAGCTTGACAGCCGTGAGCTTGCTTAAATTATTTTTGTTTATAAATCCTTTCCTTGATTCCCCAGTAACGCTCTGTAGCTTAGCTGTGACTGCTATCGCTGTTCCAGATGTTTCATGTTTTACAAGTTGACTTAGTGTGTTTCGTTTTGCTAACGGTGTCTGATTGACTATTTGTTGATCTCTAAATGACGATTAGCACGCCTGATAAGAAAAAGAATGCTACCTTGAACATGAAGATAGACCGCTGACGGTATTTTGATGTTATTTTCATTATATCGATGAACAATAAATTTCAATCGCAGTACAGTGAGATGACACTAGTTATAATGCCACCGTAAAATGATACTGCAGCAAATAATACTAAATGCAGTAGTATATCTGTAATTAGTAGAAGATATCTAACCTTTATTGCTGTCAGCCTCCAAAGCTACATACTTGCATATCCATGTGCATGTACATATCAATATATAAATACACAGTTGCGTGCGGTGCTACTTATCGATAGGCATGCAATGTGCAGAAACAGAATTTGATATTTTCTAAATGCCCATGCGTTCAAAGTTAGACATTGTCCTTGCACGCTATGGCATGTATCATATTCGATATTGAAAATGGCGCTAACACGTAACGCGAATATTCACGAAATTATCTAAAGTTGAAATCCATCCTCCTTGACTTTTTAACGAAGTCATCAAATGACATTATGATAGAAAAAGCCTTCCTACATCATTCGAAGGTTACAAGTGAAGTTTTCTCAATGGACATTTAGACTTGGGTTTCAAAACCACTATGGAAAAATCGTCGTATCGACGAATGTACGCCTTTTCGTCTTTCAGCGTTTCGGTCTTCATTTGGACTTCATTTTTGGGCATCGGTCGCCCAGCTTCAACAACATTTTTTCGGCATTTTTACGCCTGATAAGAAAAAGAATGCTACCTTGAACATGAAGATAGACCGCTGACGGTATTTTGATGTTATTTTCATTATATCGATGAACAATAAATTTCAATCGCAGTATAGTGAGATGACACTAATTATAATGCCATCGTAAAATGATACTGCAGCAAATAATACTAAATGTAGCAGTATATCTGTTATTAGTAGAAGATATTTAACCTTTATTGCTGTCAGCCTCCAAAGCTACATACTTGCATATCCAGGTGCATGTACATGTCAATATATAAATACACAGTTGCGTGCGGTGCTACTTATCGATAGGCATGCAATGTGCAGAAACAGAATTTGATATTTTCTAAATGTCCATGCGTTCAAAGTTAGACATTGTCCTTGCACGCTATGGCATGTATCAGACCGTGATCACGCGACCTAATCAACCTTTACGAATTTTTATGTGATTCTGTTCAAATGAGTTAAATTGCTCAAATGCTGTCTTTGGTGAATGACGCTAGGAATCTGTGTTCAGGAAAGTGCAGAAGTTCACCTCTACGCTCTGTCTCGTCTCATCCCCGGCATCTGAAGATATGCCTTTATTTCCTGACGGGGGGAGAATAATTTCAGTAGATAGGCCTTACATTGCCTCAACCAGATTGACTGAGCATTAATTTATTATTTTTGTTATGAGCAACACTGATAGGTGTAGGACTAATTTCCTCACGATTCTTCATAAACTTAATTGTCTAATCATCAATTATTAACTTTCCTTGTTCAGAAAGATGACAAAGGAATTCAAGTTGGAGAAAATGCTTAATGGAATATTTAAAAGGAATTATTACTAAATGAATGCATTGGGGATCCCTTTCAAGCATCAAATATGACTATCTCCTCCTCATTGCATTTATGGTTTCCATTTATGAGACCATTTTTAAAATTATTCGCGTGCATTCTAGATGCGAGGATGAGATTGGTGCTATAAGAATCGATGTCCTTTTCCTTTTGATCACCACTTTTTTCCGGCTTTAGTTACGACGTTGACTCCAGAAACTTCCGGTCGAAAACTTCCCCCTACTATCGAGCTCAAATCTACCACTGTCAAGAGGTCTCAACGTTTGTATTCCAGAACTCAAAACTCAATTGATATTCAGATTTTTTTCAAATTAGGATTTTTATCCCAGATAGCCTCCCATTGGACGATTTCTTATTTTCAGGGGTTATAAACGTTGAACTTGTTTTTGTGGAGGAAGATCTCACGACAAGTTTTCGATAATAGTATTTCAAACTTTGTCTAGTTGTCATCTGTCAATAAACACTACATGTATGTGAAGGTCATTGACAGTCTTTATGAGAAGGACAAAAGAATTCACTGGCAAGTGTGTTTAGAAAAATCACTGTCGAAAGCGCCAAACTAAGTCGTCCTAAAATATGAACAATTTTATGATATATTCGGATGTGTCTCTCATAGAAAGTATAGAAAGTATATATGAATTTGTAAATGAAAATCAAACTATACAAACAAATTCAGAATGCTTCATAATAGTACAGAAGAAAAGATATCATCATGAGAAAGGTAGGAGCTGACTTCGAATAAAGGTAACTTTTTTTGGAAATATTCACCCTTTCGTGAAATAGGTTTTGATTTTACATCACAGAATCAGGTAGTCGCTTGAATAGCAATGGCGACTGTAATAGTAAACATGCTAATAATTATAGTTTAAATAAGTTTGCTTGTGGTGCAAGCCGCCACTGATATGCGCGTATAGCAGTTTCTTGTCAACAAAGGATTAACAACAGAACATTTCAAAAATACTACGAGGGCGATTTTAGACGTATAGCTTTGTATGCACTTGTTCGCCCATATGTAGATGCATGACATCACCTCACTGAAACTGCACACACTTAATTTAATTTAAACCGATAATGGTGTATCGGACAAAGAATGTATAAATAAAATGTGTTATTGCAAATCGATGATAAAATAAAATTTCTTATCATCTATCAAGTCATTTCTTTGCGTTCTAGCGCCTGTGTTTTTCGATTTAAAATTTCTGATATTCTACTTCTTATCATCTTTTTATTGACGAGAGACGTAATTCAATACGATGTCACTCAAATGGATACAAAATGTCCGCAGCAAGAAATGTCTCACTGCAATAAATTATCTCTGAATAGTGAATACCGATTATTATGTTGATCAAAAAGTCTCGAAGACAATGGAAAAATGATCGCTTCTTTATGACCACGCATACCTGAATTTCATACCAATGAACAAGGGAACCGTCAATTTGATAAGGTGCGAGCAATTTGGAGCTACAATAAAACCTGTCTGTAATGGACACCATTTTCGGTGGATCAAAGTGTCCATTGAGAACAGGTGTCCATTATGTAAAGGTATCAGTAAGTGGTGGCTAAAATGTTTATCTCGGCATAAGCTTTGCATAGAATCAGCGTATTCGATTATTATAATTTTGTTAATGTACTTGTAGGCGCGGCCCCATTGTCCAAAATATGTTATCTCCTTAAATTGTCCACAATGATTCCATTTATCGTGATAATATTATCATATCATTTTGTTATTATTTCAAAAAATATCAAATAACTAATATTCTGATAATGTCTATTACATAGTGGATCATTCAAGAATCTAGGATAATCATCATATTTGAATTTATTGATATTCATTGATTATATTTATTGATATTATTGATATACATATTTATGAATTCATATTATTTTTCAAAAAAATAATTTCACTGTGGTTTAAAGTAATTATCAATCGTAGTTTGTTTGGTCTCCGTCATATGTTTCATCTGCATCATTCGAAATCGTTCTTGAAGAGTAGTTAACATCTCTACACTGTCCGTATCATTCGATTCCACCGCTCTTCGTAGTAGGTCCTTCAATTGATCTTGGTATTCACTCCATGATTTGAGAGTTCACAGTTCTATCAGTCGGTTGGTCCAGTCACTTACAACTTCCTCTGGAACTTCAGCACTTTCTCCGCTGAGGACGATCTGGGATATGCCGTGTCGCTGTTGGAAAGCATGCAGCCAACCGTTACTTGCGCTGAACTGAGAAATTCCTAGTTCTTTCGCTATCATCGCTGTCTTTTCCTGTATCATCCGGCCTGTGAGAGGAATATTCTTGGATCTCGCTGATCGAAACCAATCCCACATCTTTTCGTTGATTTCAGGATATGCTTGACGTTTTCCGACAATTTTGCGGCGGCTTGAACTCATTTCACCGGAAGAGAAACTCTCTAAAATTTCCTTTTTCTTTCCGAGGATGTTGCCTATCTGACTCTTGCCTACTTTCAACTCTTCGCCAATTTTCTGATGGACAGGCCTTTCTCACTCAAACGAATGCATTTGACTTTTTCTGAAATAGGTAGCATTGATCGCTTGCGGAACGTCATGATGACTTGTAACCAAATTAGAAAGTGATGAAATTGGTTTAATTCTCCAGCCAGTCTAACAAAAGAGTGAGTTGCCAGCGTGTTGACCAGTCAAGCTTGTTTACTTAAGCAACGAATGTTGGTGTTGTCGGCTTCGTAAGATCGTCCATCTCGATCTTTTCATTTCGGCTCTCTTGAAGATGCTTGAAAGTGATGGTGTTGGTTGTTGTGTTGGTGTTGGTGTACTTTGGCCGGGCGATGATGAACGCTTGTTGTCAATCATCCTAGCATGATCACTTAATCATCTTTCTTTGTTACTGAATCGTTGCAGTGTCTGCTTTCCACGTTATAAAACTGGAGTGTTTACACAAATGGACAATAGTGTCCACTTGAAAAGAAATTAGATGGAAATTCGACAAGGTGTGCCAATTATGATGTCCACATCACGCAGGTAATTTGTGAGAAAATGCTGTCCATTGTCCACGTTAAGCAGGTGTCCATTATGAAAAGGGGCATTTCAATGGCAAACAGCATTTATGCAGGACAAACTGTCCACTGAGAACGAGTGTCCATTATGTAGAGGGTCCATTGTAAGCAGGTTTTACTGTATATAGCAACTTCTTCAGAAAGCGGTTTCAAAGCTTTGACACCTTATCAGTAGAATGAGATAATGAGAATGTCAGATATTAGAAAAAACATCAGCGCTCGCCGTGGGGCGCATAAAGAAGTTGAGAAAGCAATGAAGAGAAACAAGTTGAACATGTGTCATTTGCATTCGAACATGGGTTTTAGGTGATAAGATGAGTGATCTTATCAATGGTAAGTTAACTTACCATCCCGCACTGAGGAGAATGTTGATCATGGTAAGTTAACTTACCATCCGCACCTGAGGGAATGAGACAAAATTTGCCTCAGCAGCGAAAGGGTTAACCGAGCAGATGCTTTAACTCGCCTTGATTTATTGACTGATGTGTAGGTAGTTGAAGACCTAATAATCAATAATGTCTGCTCGGACATTTCAGATTGAATGGATCTCAGCACTACAGCAGTCCATACAAACAGATCAACTAGCGACATCCATAATCAAAAGGAATAAGGCGAGCAATTGTCAGTATTTGAAATTAGATGAAAAGCAATTGTGTCGTATTCGTGCAGCTTTCATCTGCTGGAAGGAATCTACTCTGGGTAAACAACAGGTCTTACATACCGTTCCCTCAACGATGAGATGCATGGACTTCATACTGGTATCTTCTCAACGATTATTCGCATCAATCTCACTTCACCTTCACTAACCACTGATTTTCGTGAATGGACCAAGAACTGCTCCTCATGTTGTCATTTAAAACCCTCTAGCAAGAAATCGCTCAATCTATGACCGAGCGATGATGTTTTTGAGCGAATTTGTTCGATTGGTTGAAAGGAAATGTTTCCAATTTGACAATATTTTATTTTGGGTACGGAAACAGACTGGTCGCAGTCAAGATGCTCTCCTATTGCGCTAGCGCTTTCGACCTGCTACGCTCACTATCGTCAGGCGTATCCCAGGCGCACCTGAGACATTGGAGAAATATAGTTGTTATGGTAGACTCAACATCGGGATGGATAGAATGTATGCAAGCACGAACTACGACGAGTGCAAGCGATAACTCAGTTGGTTTGGTGTTCCCGTAGTTCCAGTGTCGGATAATGCAACAGAGTTCACTTTAAGAGGTTTCTGCATGTGCACTACTTGCTTCCCCGTTCCCCCTGACATGTTGAATAGGGTCCGTCAGACGGTTGTTGCTTTCTCATGGCGCGCCTCCACTCCTGTCGATCGAAGACCATTGCTGGATTGTGAATAAATCCTTTCTTTCTTTCTGGATTCAGGTCCAGAGCATGAAGAGCCTCGGAGAGGACTTGTGACCATGTTTTCGTTGATCTTCCTCTCGGCCTTCTGCCTTCGACCTCCAATTGGAAAGATCTTTTCGTCCAGTCATTCTCAGAATATGACCATGCCACTGCAGTCTTCTTTGCAGAACATCGTAAATACATTCCAGATTCATCTTCTTTCTTAGGTCTTCGTTCTTGTGTCCATCGGTGAGCCACACACCGCATATTATTCTCACACTGCATTTTCTGTTCTTTCAATCTTCATGATCTGATCACTTTTCACTTCTCACTCCCGTACACCATCCACACGGACACAACCAGAGTACACCTGGGTTTTCATCTTCAAGGTGAAAGCTTTGGATGTCAGGAAAGGTGCAAGTTCATGGAACTTCTTCCATCCACATATTACTCTCGAAGTCGCTGCACGGTCGGATCCACCAGCGGTACTCAACGTATCACCATGGTAACAAAAGGACTTAACTGAGTTGAAACAGTCACCACCCACACTTAACTCATCAAACTCGCTCGGAGTGTCTACCTCAGGTCGTCCCGACCACTTTTGGCATACCAAAATGACACACAGCTGCGTTTAAAGTTCCCTTCACATCATTACATGTTTGTGGATCCAGTGGTCGCACACGCCGCGATGGTATTACAAAAATGGAATCATAAACACATCATCCACAATCCCATCGCACTACGGAGAGATGTGTGTACACTATTGAGGATGTCTTCGAAGCTTGGTGCCTTGATACAGATCAGCTACCTTTCAAGGACTATTAAGACGACTTTTATTGCAACATACGGCCTTCTTTCAATGCTCACATGGACGAAAACCGGATCAGATTGTCCTCGGTCGCAAGATTCAGCTACCCCTAGCTGGGAATTATTCTCTCAGCCTGTGTACTACCAAAGCAGAGAAGGTACTCAATGAGAAGGAACGTGCCTTCTTGAACGGGGTACGAATAGGTTTTGGTCTTGGACACTGTAAGTAATCGTTAACGACTTGATTACGAGGATCAGCTGACAAAGAAGCCCGATCCTTCTACGAGCCCTCACTCATCAGTATCTAAAGATCATTTGCAGACAAAGTAATGCCAATGTATTCATCATATTTATTTCTCCTGAGCGCTTTTGCGGCCTCTCATCACGATGAGTACGACCGTTGTGACATAAACACAGACATGTAAGTTACAGAAAATCAGTTCACGTTATGTCAATTCACCTCGTACACAGCCACTGTCATAGCATCATCGACCAGAACACATGAAAATAATGACAAGCAATGTAAACTATACACAGACAATACAATGAAAGTCATGAAATAAATAAATAAAGAAACTGAACAATTACTGAATTAATAATAATAATTAATATCAAGAAAAAATGGTGAATTGAAGTAAATGACAAACTAGTTAACACCATGGTAAAGAAAGGAAATGTATAAGTTCCTTTTGGACACAAAAGGCTGGACGCATGTATGATATGTAAAGAGACTCTAAAATAGGTAAAAGAAAAGAATACTTTGAGAAACTCAAAACACAAAAGTACATTGAAAAAATCTATGTTCATTGACCTAGCTTGCAAGACGATGCGTTTCGCTACAGCATTTTTGGCTGCATGTCTAATTTCCAAGTATTTCAGTCTCAATCAATATCTCATTAGGAAGCTATTCATTTACTTGACATCCGTTAGTAGTTGCGCTGCCGCATTGTGTCAAATTGATCGTTTATGTTGCTTAATGCTCCTTTGTCGAATGTCTACGCTACGACATGTGAAATTTAACGATATAAAGCCATCAATTTACAACTACTCGGTTGTCAATGATTGAAGGGTTTCCCTTTACTATTAATAGAAGCAGACATTGGATCATCAATGGAACTTCTATTTCTAAGAAATCCTAGTGTCACATGACAGAGTGAGAGCAGAGCCATAAGTATACGCATTGCTATTTGCAGACGGCATAGCTTTTGTCCGTTGTTCACGGCGTGGTCGTTGACTTTCTTATCCTGTTCGCTTCCCGGAATTAGTGTCAACTGTTCGGAAAGAAGTTATCGAGTCCTACGAAGTAATCATGACATGACATCCAACCATCTCGTTGCTCACAGGATTTCAGATGGATATGCAAACATCTGCACGGATTTCAGTAGTGACTTCTGCTTTCCAGCATTGAGATGGTCATTCAAAGATGTAAAGTGTACTTGAAATGACCAAATCAAGCTGATCAATTTGCTATTCCTATCAAACCGTCAAAGAAACTCGTGTATTGTTGTTCTTGTGACATTCGACTGGTACTATGAAGAAGTGACAGTTTACTATCTAACGAACTGGTTTGATAGCAGAAATGCGCAGTGAAGAGAAGAATGGAATCAAATCTATCATCGAAATATTTAGATCTATCCATTTTGTATCAAGTTGGTGACTGATATTTGTATGTGTAATGTATGTGTATACTCAGTGGATTGTTTCAATTCATCGTGATACCATGAATAATGTTCACTTTGAAGTTAACGGCAACAACGATGTTCATAAAAATCTCAAAGATAAGAGTATCTATCTAACAAGACTGACACGCCTTTAAGTTAAACCTAAATGGATCTGCATACGCATGCTGCTACTCAATTTGTTTTGAAATGCATTCTGAAATGAAATATTAACAGTGTATTATTTCAGCGAGACTGGTACTGAGATAGTATATTGTTTCAGATATTACATGCTACAGTAGCATCACAAGCTTGATGAACTACTCGATTATTTCAAACTTCAAAGTGGACAGTATTTCTAACAAGAATTATAGACTTGTTGTGTTTTTGATTTCACCTAGTGTGAAAAGAAGGATTTCATCGACAGTAAGTTAACAAAAAACAATCTCCATTGTAACATCAATCGATTACTTCCGCAACCTCTTTAAGGAAACTGATGCATCGACTTATAGTATAAAGCAGATATCAAACATTGATAACAGTTGAAAGCTGTAGTGAAGAAAATATCAGAACTACAAGGTAATTCATCACCATCAAATTTTGAAGTAACGCACGTCGGCTTCAACACAACACGGAATAGAAACTTAAGAGATAATCAACGAATTCGAATAAAGAAATACAAAAGGGGAAGGGGTGTCGCCAATTTAGGTTGCCAACATAGTATTTTTCGGTCTTTTGCCACCCTATGAGCCGTCTAAAAGAGTAAAGTTTTTGCCAAGTTTTCGAATTTCATCTGTCAAGATTTAATTGGTGATGGCTCAAATAACTGTACTTTTATGCACCATGCTGCAAGGAACATGTTGCCCTTTACTCGAAAACTTTGACCTAAAATTGAAGGCCCCTAAGCTGTTCAAGCTCAAATTCCAATTTTTTCCATTAAGTCAATGCCCACTGACCTGAAAGCGATATCCCTGGCCTTGACATAGATGCAAAGTTCACTTTTAAAATATATAAAAGCAGAAAGATATCTCCCCCTAACAGACATGAATTGCTTCCATGCATAGTTAGTGATTTTAGATCTTTAATTCCGATCATTTCCTAATTACTGTGAGATAGAGAATTGGCAATTTCCAGACCTTTAGCAAGCTGTATACAGCAATCATTTTCTAATTGTCGGAATTTTCGAAAGCAAATCTATGCAGAGATTTCGTTAAAATGTGCATGTTATTATGCAAATTGTCTAATTAAATGAAAGCGACATTATGTGCAAGCGCAAAGAATTAGAACCCTCCAGACTCTTAGATCGACGTCAAACTTGGATTATGAAAGACTCAGAGCTACATATTCTGCTTATAACTTTGATTAACCTATAAAGGCCCATAGTTCGTTTTTCGAACAGATGGGTTTCATCAACCGCATTCAACTACGTCATTGATCGATTCATTTCGACTCTCCGTTCAAGGCAGTTGATAAACAGTGCTAACGCGTAGCAGCAGTCATTTGTCTCGTCTACGCCTTCTTACAATTACAGCTGCTGCAAGAGTTGTCGACAGTCACGAACTTTTCAGTAAGTCACCTTTGCTTCAAATAATCTAAGCTTATGTCGGTAATTAGAGTTAGAAGTAGCAATGAATCATAGTAATAGCAACAGTAGACTAAAAAGATTATTATTGTATCATTTGCAGAAGAGTTGATAATGTTTTAGTATACGTAATGAACATTTATGTTTTATATGTTCGTTTTTTCGAACAATGGGACTTAGACATTTCTGAAATCATAAATCTAAGAAATACCCACAGTAGTTACAGTTAGAAACTAGAACTATTATCCCGTAAATTTCAAGTGAAACTTTGAAACAATATCTTAAAAAAATATTTTTGCCTTTCAGCTGATCAATGTCACACTAAAAAAGGATAAATACGGTATACACTACAGATGAAGCTGTGGAAATGATCGAAAATGATGATTCTGTCGATGTAGACAACATCGTTATAATTCCGCCTGATAATACTGGTAATGTGACTGATGAAGAAGAAACAGAAGACCGTAACATAATTCCTCATGACGTTCCCGGAACGATTGAGGTAGATTACACCGATATATCTGCAGAACAAGATGAACAAGACATTCAATTCAAAGAGAATCGACCCTCGCATAAATCTAAGAGTCGGACTGCTCCCCCTTCTTGGAAAAAGTCGGAGACATTTCGTCAACCAATTCCACAAGAATATCCGACTGCAATTTTAGATAGCCATCCCACTCTTGCTAAGAAGAATCCTTTTGAGCTCTTCTCAATGTTCTACACTGAGGAAATGAACCAGCTGTTAGTTCCAGAAAGCAACCGTCATGCAAATCAAAAGAAATTTCACCGGTCATCTTTTACAATTGATGAAATGAACAGATTTTCCGGAATATTTCTCCTTTCTGGATACGTCACTCGTCCTAATCAGCGCTTATATTGGAATATAGATGAAGATGTGACCACCACTATTGTTAGAAAAGCTATGCCAAGAAACCGATTTATGGACATGAAGAGGAGACGGAGATGGAGACGTCGTTATAGCCGTATGGAATGACAACAGACCGATCTACGTTGCCTCAAATCACCAGGGAGTGTCCCCAACAATCAAAAAGCGGCGGTACTCACGGATTCAAAGTTCATACATTCAAGTTGACTGCCCTCAAATGATTCACGGATACAACTCTAGAATGGGAGGGGTCGATCTTTTCGACCGCTTCCTTAGTGACTATCGTCCGAGCATCAAAGGGAAGAAATGGTGGTTTGTTTTTTTTTATACCCATGTCCTGAATGTATGCGTCGTTGCTGCGTGGCGAATTCACTGTGAAGTTGGTGGAACCATGCAGCAACTTGACTTTCGCCGGTATGTCGTGAGGACCCTTTTACAAATGCAAGCATCTTCCAGTTCCGAAATTCCAGCCACCGTTCACAGTGTTCTACCTGACATTCGCTTTGATGGTATTGGACACTCCTTGCAGAAAATCTCTGAAGGTCGATGTAAAGCTTGTCAAAAAAACACGACTTACAAGTGCGGTAAATGCAATCAAGGACTTCACCAAAAGTGTTTTGCAGAATATCACACTCGTAAGTGACATTCAAACATATAAATCTGGATATACTTGAAATAAAGTAAACTTGGAATATTTTGCATTTTTGATAGCTGTAAGACCCAATGTTCGAAAAACGAACATGTGTCCAGAAGATACGAAAATTAACGGATTCTAAAATTTCGATATATCATAGTCTTTTATATCACACAAGAAGCATTTATGCAAGTTTTCAGTGTTTTTTGCTCGTTGAGTTAAGTTTGGGCTTTTATGGGTTAATACAGTCATGCATATACACTCTAAAAAATTTTGGTTTTTAATTGGTTCTCCAGAAAACCAAAAGGATTTCTGGGAAACCAAATGGTTCTCTGGAAGAAAAGCGGTTGTCCAGAAACCAGTTTGCTTTGCAATTAAATTGGGTCAACCAGCAGATCAATTTTAATGCAAGAGGCAATCAATAAAAATTGCAACGTTTGACAGCAACAATCAAATGATTGCGACCAATTAATGAAAATGCAATTGATTATCGATGAATCCTGGTATTTAGTGTCGTGATATATTTTTGGATGTCGAAGGAGATCTATTGACAGATCCTCGTTTGTGTACAGTTGTAGACGGACAGTCATGTTAGTGATAGCAGAACTACTGATTTCCAAAAAATATATTAATTGATTAACCACGAGGAATCCTCATCTATCAATAGTGATTTGAATGATGTTTTATTTGAGGATGATTTGAAGTGTTAAAAGTTGAGCTGATTAGAACCTATTCCCAGCCTATTTGTATTTCACATTCTCATTTCACACCAGAAATTTAAATTTCATTGACTCATTAAGCACAAAAACTCTACTTAAGAATTGAATGTTGGGCAGTTATGGAATTTTATCATTCTCTCTCTATATATCTGTGTCTTCTTTATCATCTACTGAAGGAAAACTCTCTTTCATTCACTGCTGCACATATCGTGATTCCCCTTACTCTCTTATCTCGCTGCGATGACATGGCCTAAATTTAGCGAGCGGAATCTCTCCAAAGGGAAAATATTACGTGACACTTTGCTTTTAACAGAAAGTATGCTTCTTTGATTAGTTTTTACAGATACATGTACAAATTAATAAATCATTAATAAAATCGCCAATGATTTACTGATAGTAAAGTCTTTCTTTATGAAAAACAATCCTTTTCGAGGATCTACATTTGTGTCGTTGCCATGACGTCAAGAATGAGGTGAGTCTGATTTTCTTCCTTCATGGACGCATTTGTTCTAGTGACCGTGTCATGTACAGTGACTTAAACGTGTTGTCATCTTATTTCTTGTGGTACTGTGAAATTTGTTTTGCTGCTTTAACGTTCATCCCTCATTGCACTATGTATGGAATTACATATGATCCACACAAAACATCGATATATTAGGAGATTTTAACAGTTGTTTCCAACAGTCCTTCATGTACTGTATAGCTGACATGCTTAAATAGTCTTTGCAATTCAATCTCAAATTATTTTATTTAATTATGAATGAATATGAGTATTCATGTAAGTATTCCCTCATAAATTATTCGGCATCTAGCAATTTTGTCGTTTAATCTCATGACTACCGTGACTACTCTGTTTGTAGCCTACATGTATGTAGAGATCGCTTGCAATACATGTATACGAATGACTTCATATTCATGTTCGACCATTTTTCAAAGCTTTTAAAAATTCCTATGTCTTAACTAATGTGATGTGTTATATCAACCATATAGCCTTGTAGAATATAGATGAAGTCCTATAGTCTGCTGTATAGCTTTATACAAGTATAATTTTAGCCTTGATGAATTTCCAATTTACCTCATACATTGGAAATCATGAATAAATGAATTCTTGGAACCTAGTTATGCCAATGACACTTGTTCAAAACTGAAAGTGCAAATGTAGGAAATGAATAAATAAATAAATTTATTTATTTATTACATTTGCACTTTCAGTTAAGAACAAGTGTCATTTAATGTACATGTATAGATCATCGCCAAATTACAGTAGCTGCAGTAAACAATTGTTGCCGTTTAATTCGTGCTGATTTTGCATGAAAAATTTTGCTTTCGTATGCTTATTACATAGTCTTGATTTCGGCGTGTTTTGTGCAAGCCCAACATGTCATTTACTGTGTAGAAGAGTTTATTTTGCATAGTGTAATGCGTAACTCTCTTTTGTTGTTAACCCTAGGCGTACCAAGCTCCCAAACAACCTTAGGCATACCATGGTGTGATTTTTAAAATCACACCTTTATTTTACTCGTTTTGTCATAGAAAGCAAATAAAATTGTTCAGCAAAGTAAGAAATACGTTTTTGCTAATTATTATGCTCTATTTATTCCTTTATCTTTTAGACCAATTGTCAAAAATTACTATGTTCAATATTTTGCATGTCAATGAATATATTTCGATGAATATATTTTAATTTAAGACCAAAAGCTATTGTTTAATATCAAAAGGTGAATATATTTATTATTTCAGAAAGTCATACAGCTTTTATTCGCTGTATAAATATACATGTAAATAATTTTGCTTCAGTCAGCGCAGCAATCATCACAGACATAGCCAACAGATTGACTATGCTTGCCACAAACTGGGCGATCACATAGTTGACACTGGACCTTGGTCGAATTACACTGCCGTTGCAATTTCCCTGATGACCTGCAAAGAGCACACCGATTGACAGAGCATCCGTCTGGCTGAGTTGAAGATGAAGGGACATCGGTTACGAATAATCTCATGGCAGAGATGACATCACTGGATCATAATGTGCGGACAAGTTGCAATTGAATTCCTCCCAGACTTCTCGGAATGCAGCATAGGTATCGTATATAGCTCTGTCTTTGCGGTCTTCTTTACTATCAAAGGAAATCAATTCCAACCACATTGAGTATTTCTCGGCATTGATGCACGATAGAAGGCATTTGAACTCCATCGCCATAAATCTGTAATGGGTACTTTGCAGTCCTTCTGTAAGCCATGGTAGTACATAACTCCGATGAATGCCTTCAACTCTGATAGTCTGAATGTCACGTCCTTTCCAAGTTTATCAGCCTTTTCTTGAGTGTAATCCAATATTTTTTGTAACAGAGACTCTGGAAAGAACAATTGCCGCGTCTCAAGAGTTGTGGTTTTGAAGGCAGAAGGCGTAGGACCGACTCGACCTCGAAATATGTTTTCTGACCCACGACGACTTGAATGTGGTGGGTTTGCACTCCATATTTGACCATCTTTGTCTTTTAATCCGTCTTCATCACTTGGTTCTTCATCGCTAGTGTCTTCGCTCTCCTCGTCTTGAACAGGATCTACAAGCACTGATGGTTCATTTTCATCTGACATGTCTTCACCACTACCATCGTCTCCTCCGCTCTCTTCTTCCAAAATTCTTGACAGTGCAACTCGGCAGTTAGTCTCTTTGGCGGCATCGTATGAAACAAGATTTCAACCAAAATAATCGCAGCAAGCTTCATGATGCCTCATATAACGTCGGAATCAAAGTCAGGGAACAGTGTTTATGCAGCGGTCTTGCAGACAAATCTGGACAAAGAAAACTCAAAGTGTGATTTTCAAAATCACACGTTGCTACGCCTAGGGTTAACAGCCGCATTTACTTTGCATGCCGCTTATCGTACAGAAAAGCTCTTATTGTGGTGTTTGGTTCACATGGCGTCGTTTTATATGTGCATGCCACTAATGGTGTACAAAATTTTGTCTGAAAAATTTATTGTCTATCATTATTTCTGATTGCGCTACAGTCAAAGCTCGTTAATTAAGACCACACATTCCAGATTTTCAATCTCTCAATTATCAAAATTCTTAATTAAATATCAGCCTATATAGTAAAAGATACAAAATATGTCGTGTGATCTTAATTAACCGATATCTTAATTATCCGTGTTCGTATTAACGAGCTTCGACTGCATGTGATATTATTTATGACAGCGTAGGCCTATATGACATTATTCTCGCATCAGCAAACATTGATTTCATAGTTGAGTTTTATTCCACACACACATTTTCAGTAACATCGTACTATTTTGCGGTAATTATCTAAATGCTTCTTCTACACAGTCCTAATATTGAAGATATCCTTCAGAGATTATTCTTTCCTTTTTTCAGTAGCGAGCTCCACTCCAGTGGCAACGAGTATTGGCATCGAAAAATTCGACGACGTGGTTTTTTGCGCTGCACCGGATTAGTTGGGCGTGCATCTGTGATGCACAGTTGGGAGGCCTATCTGTGATTTTATTTACATTCTTGGAGAAGACTAGTAAATGTCTCAACTTCATGGGAAATTTTGTGACTAAAGACATCGTTCCTCGTCTTTTTTGTATTATTTTATGCAAGCTTGACTGAAAAAACGCAAAAAATAAGAAACAATGACTTCTTGACGTTTCGGGACTGCTCTGGGAAATCTAGTATGGTATTAGATAAATTGTAAACTTTAAAATACCTCATTTGAGTATTCACGCATTTTGACACATTTTCACAATAATTCTTTTGCACACCTTATTGAGCTTATTTTATGCTGGGCCAACAATTTGCTCATGTTGTTTTAAAATAAAATTAGTATGAATGAAGTAAATATATTAGAGCATGTCGGAATTATATTATAAAAATGAATTAATAATATTATTTTTTGCTATTATTATATTAGGCCTACTATTTAGTATATATATTAAATTGTATAGAAAACCAATATCTGGTCACTCTTGAAACCAATATTGGTTCTCCAGAAAACCAAGATATAAAGCTGAAAAACCAATTTTGGTTTCCCAGAAAACCGATGACTTTTGGTTTCCTAGAGAACCAATTTCATTTGGTTCTCTGGAAAACCATATTTGGTTTCACCCCCGGGAAACAGGCTGACAGGCCCCGGGGGGACCGGCTGAATAACCAAAATTGGTTTTCCAGGAAACCAATTTTTTATGAGTGTAGGCACGTTCATTTGACGAACACTTTCTGAAAAAGAAGTGGCAAAATCCAACAAAATTGATCAAAAAAGTTGCTAAATGTCTAAAATTTTAGTAGAATATGAATTGTTCGTTAAAGAAATTTGAAGTCGATGAGCCATGCACCTCTATTCAATTTTTAGTTAGGCCCCCTTCTTCGTTCAGTAAGCTATATAACAATAATTTTCTAATTGTAGGATTTATCGAAAGCAAAGGCTTCGTTAAAATTTGTATGATATTATATACAAATTGATACCAACTATAGGATAAGAATTAGAACCCTCCATGGTCTCAGATCGACGTCAAACTTACGTTGTGAAAGGCCCAGAATTGCATTCCTTGCTTAAGAGTATAGCATCTTATCAAAGTAAATTAATGCAAACTATATCCTAGGAATAAGAACCCTCCAGACTCTTAGATCGACGTCAAACTTGGATTATTGAAATGCTCAGAGCAGCTACATATTTTGCTAATTACTTTGATTATTACAACCATACCAACCATACATAGGCTACAGGCACGTTCATTTGACGGACACTATATGAAAAAGAAGTGTCAAAGTCCAGTAGAATTGATTAAAATAATTTTTAGATGTCAAACGTCTTAGTAGAATGTGAACTGTTCGTTACTCAAATTTGAAGTCGATGGGCTGGCTATTTGATTTTTAATTAGACCCCTACTTCGTTTCATTAGACGTAGGTGAAACCTCAACATGCACATGCAAAAAGAAAAAAAATAATTTATTAAAGCAAACACCAGATGTATGAAAGCTCAATCTGCATTAAATTATTTCCTTACGCATCATCCTCAGCTGACGATTCTATTCTATAACATTTGCGTTATGATTCTCAAACGTGAAACAGGAAGTCCAATTTTTGAAATTAAAGACAGGTGCATTAAATCTTAAAAATACCCGACTCTTTCCGGCTACGAAGGTATCAGAAGGTTCATTTGTTTTTAGTCACCCAATAAGACATGCTTTCATTAATATGGACAAAAATGATAACGTATATCAAGCGTCTAAATGCAGTTGTTGTGTCATTTAATTTGTCATTAAGTCTACGTGAGCTTGCTATTCAAATTTCGCCAAAAAATTGAAGTTAAAAATTAATTTCGCAAACACACCATATTTAGGATGTCTTGATAAATATCACAATCATTATCTACATAAACTAAATAATTTCACATACATCATATCTGACTGAGGCTTAGCAATTCAAAGCATAACAATGTTGATTTCAATTGAAATATTTACTAAGTTGTGCAGTTGAGCTACAACACATCTGGTTTGAACTGAATATAACAACTGACATTTTTAATAGTCTATGTTGACTTACTTTTAATCATGTCATTCATTTTGAATCAATTGATATTAAATGACATCACAAGATTAGTCGTCTATACCCAACGTAATTCAGTCATGTTGCTTATCCATAGGAATGCAGTCCATGCAAAGTGCTGGCATATTGACAATGGTTGGTAATGTTCTAGGGCATGCTGCATTCATTGCAAATTGGTATTGCGCTTGAAGTGTAGACATCAACCAAGAGTAACCTTTGATTCAAAGCACAAGCATCTGAAAGCCATGATGTTTCCATGCTGACAAAACTTTTGAAATATATCAGACCTGCTAGGTGGACCTAATATCGCAATATCAACTCACTATGCCCACTAACTCTCTATGCCATCCCATCTTCTAATGTAATGAGCTGGAGATGTATGACGTCAAATATATCAGACCTGCTAGATGAACGTTCTATGGCCTTGTTCCAGTTTTGGATAAAGCAATTAGCAATCTATGACTGGAAAATGCCATCCCATCTCCTAATCTATTGAGGTAATCTAGCAAGTTGCATAGATAATCGGGCCCACCCTATGAGCCGTCTAAAAGAGTAAAATTTTTGCCAAGTTTTCGAATTTCATCTGTCAAGATTAAATTGGTGATGGCTCAAATAACTGTACTTTTATGCACCATGCTGCAAGGAACATGTTGCCCTTTACTCGAAAACTTTGACCTAAAATTGAAGGCCCCTAAGCTGTTCAAGCTCAAATTCCAATTTTTTCCATTAAGTCAATGCTCACTGACCTGAAACCGATATCACTGGCCTTGCCATAGATGTAAAGTTCACTTTTAAAATATATAATGATAGCAAATTAGTTAGTTCCTCTGTTTGTCAGATACGATCAAAAAACATATCCACTGGGACGCAGATTTCAGCTTATGTTTGAACTGAACTTTTTTATGTTTTCGCTTATTACGGTAAAAATAATAAATCTAGAGCCATCATTTTTGACATGGAATGTCTTCAGGTCATTTCCTGTGATGTGTTCGTGCCATCATCCTGTTTCTGATCTCAATGTTTACGAAAATGTGGCTAAATATAGGTTAAATTCCTCAAAATGCTTACCGACGTTTAGGAGGCATGCCAAATCTGAATGTGCTTAGCTGCATAGATAGGGTTGCATAAATATGATAAGAATTGACCTGAAGACATTCGACGTCAAAAATGATGGTTCTAGACATAGTACTTTTAAGCTGATAAGAGAAAACATAGTACATTTCACTTAAACCGAAATCTGCAATCGACATCTCATTGGATTTGCAAGTGTCATTCTTTGATCGTGTCTGATAAGATTAGGAACCACGTAGAACTAGGCAGACGCGCAGTTTAATAGGATGCATAGGGCGTACATCAATCTGTGAAAGTCTCATTTTTGGCCACGTTCATTGTAGAAACTCGCTGTGGCTGCCGGATTATTAACTGATCGACTGACATTATAGAGGTCAAATTCGCTTTTAGAATGAAAAGTAAATCCAAGCTTGACATTTACAGGACTCAAAGAGTGCATTTTCTGTGTTATCAATTGCTGGCAAATAGTCAATAATGTTGAATATGCTTCAAATTTCGTTTGGTGAGCTATCTGCATGCTGATTTGATGTATATCTATTTTTAGCGCAAAAATCTATTTTCGGATTTAGTGGATACTTCTTTTAACTGAAGTGATTTCCAACGCATCGTGAGACTTACACATTTAACAGCAGAAGCTCATTATCGTATAGCTACATCAGTATCTATCAGATAACGTCTTGTTTCTTGACAATCAGATATTTCATACCTTTCACAGCAATTTGTAACGTTCTCCACTATCCCTGAGAATAATATTTTCATTTTTTAACGATGAAATTTACGAACTCAGCATTCGATGAAATATTTCTAAATGAAATAATCAAATCATTTCCATTGATAGCTCAACTTACTTGGTTTTTGACTCTGGTTACAACTCCTTTTTTTCTCCAATCAAGATTTCTTGGAGCCGTGAAAGATTCGTCCTCTTCATACTCCTCCATGTCTTTCACTGATTCCCAATTGAAATTCTCCACCAACGAGTTGTTGAGCAACGCATTCCACTCTTCATTCGTCATATCTGTGAATTGATTGATTCCAAGTCGGTAGGTATGTATGTTTTGGTCTGCTTCTTTATTGTAGCGGTTGATGATCTCAACGTTCTTTTCAAAAATTGACCTCCTGGAAGATTGAGTATACACTGTAAATCTATATTTGCCCAATTGTCAACTGAAAATCTGCTAATGTTAGTAGCCAATTCTAGCCCCTTTCACCACCATTGCACTTAAGTACACGCCCACGCATCAGAGCACGGAGCACACGCCCACGCATCAGTAGCGAAGAAGACAGGAAACAGAGCACACGCCCACGCATCAGAGCACGGAGCACGCATCGGCGCACTTGGGGGTTGAGCACGGAGCACGCGGCGCCGAGCACGTGTGATGAGTCACCGCAGGGTATATAAGGAAAGGCGCTGTCAGAGAAATTCATTCTCATTCTAACCATGCAGTACGCGTGTGAATTCTGCCGTCAGTCATTCTCTCGCTTTCAAGACTGTATTGCTCATGGAGCAGCGGAGACGGGTCGCAACTATTGTTGGACATGCTGTAAATGGTATGGAAACGAACACGATTGCCGCGCGTTTAATTATGGTGATGACAATGACTTGTTGTGTTTGGATTGCGACGGAAGTTTCGACGTGGAGGCGTACCATAAGCATGCGTGTGTGGGACGGTGTCGCTACTGTGATGTAGCGGTGAATGCTGAAGCGGAAGGATGGGATGAACATTTGTGTCCCTACCTGTTTGAGTTCATGCAAGAGGGCGGTGCAGCTGTGGAAGAAGAACGGATCATGGACGGTCGCGGATATAATTATCGATTTACCCCTCATCAAGCCACGAATGAATGGAAGGTATATTTAAATTCAATGTATGCGGACTTATATCGTGTCATTGTACAACAACATCCCCACGAGGACGTGAAAGTGTTTGTGAGTATGAGACTCAGGTTTGCCAAGATGGATATGTCGACGGGCGAAGAGGAAGTGAGAGACATCACCACACCCTCATACATTCACGAAGGCGTCCAAGCACGCAACTTTGATACATGGTTCGGTGACATGGTGTCAATGTTTGAAGAATTTATTGAAGACTATCGAGAAGATGGATCAGGATTTGCGGTGAAGGAAGTATTGGAGTTACTAGTTCAAACAAGTTCCTTCCCTAATTTTCGCATGGGCGCACCGATTCCTATCCACCGAGATATCAAGCTCTGCAAAGGCATATGTGTGTTTGAGCGCAACACGTATACATCACATTGTTTTCAAGACAGTGTCCTCTATGCACTAGCCTACCAAGACAATCGCATTCCTCGACGTGATCGTGTTGATTCCCGCACCAAGACATCCTATGACATTTATCAGAATCGACTTCCTGCAGTGCGCAAGTTGAATTTGAATCAATATTATCATCTAGACTTTTCCATGATGACGTCAGAGGGATTGATGAATACACGGGATATTCAGGAGTTCGAAAAGAAGAACAATATCATTCTTCGTATCCACGTGCATGACAGTAAAGGATTCGTGGGTCAATTATACCCGGTCCGTCAAGCTGTGAAGGAGAACACACGCATCGTTCATCTGGTGATGGTGACGCGGTACGATATGGAGGACCAGTCTGGACATTTTCTTCCCGTGACGGATTTTCAGAAATGTGCTCGCATGTGGTATCGGAATATGAGCCAAACGCAAGTAAAACGATTTGAAACATGCGAGTTATGTAGCTTACGATTTAATTTCTACGAAAAGGGGATGAAGTATGGAAAGACAAAGGATATGGCGCACAAAGAACGTGTGGAACATCAAGCCAAATGCGATGGAGGATTTTTTCAGATGGAAACGACCCCGGAAGATACGAAACCGCACGAATTTATCGACCACGCGAAAACCACTCAACCCCTCGCTGTGATGTATGCGGACATTGAGAGCATGATTGATTCCGTGTCCAAGAAGCATACGGCAGCGTATGTGGGATCCTATGTGGTGTGGCATCCGGCGCTGGACAAGAAAGAATCGGTGGTGATCCATAAGGGGAACGAGTGCATTCCTGCCTTTATTACACACATAAGACAGGTGGTCTGGTCGATGTTTGATCACATGAAAGCGACAAACCGTAACATGAAACTGACGGAGGATGATATGCGGGACTATGAACAGACAGCTCAATGTAACATGTGCAGATGTGATGTAAAACCCCAGAAGCAAGGTGAAAAGAATGGGCCTACGACCAAGGTGCGAGACCACGATCATATCACGGGCAAATATCTGCAAACCCTGTGCAATGCATGTAACCTGCGACGACGTCAATCCCGGAACACATTAAACATCTTGTTTCACAATTGGAAGGGATATGACAGTCACCAGGTGATTGTACAAGGGTTTACAAAGCTGGATCACAAGTATAAGATCGAGCCCCTTTATGTGTCAGGAGACAAGACGTTGGGAGTGACCATCGTTCTTCCCATGCCATCCAATACCCTATATAAACTCCGATTCATCGATTCATGTCAGTTTTTGAAAGACTCTCTAAACAATTTGTCAACGACCATCAGTGACTTTCCTCACTCAAATCACATATTGAGCAACATCTATCCGAATTGCGATCACACATCTATTCGGAAAGGATATTTTCCCTATACATATTTTGACTGCTGGGATCGTATCCACGAGACTCAATTGCCTCCGAAGGAAGCATTTTATAATGATTTGAGTGAGAAGGAGTTGGAAGAGGATGAGTATGCTATGGCACAAAAGGCGTGGACAGAGACGGGATGCAGCACGTTTGAAGATTATATCCACTATTATTTGACAGTGGATGTAGCCTTGCTCGCAGACATCTTCGAACACTTTCGAAGTGAAATACGCGACGTGTCTGCATTGGACCCCATCCACTATTTCGGCACACCTGGCTTGACCTATTCATTTTTCTTTAAAAAGACACAGGTCAAGTTGGAGAAATTGCATGACGTGGATATGTACCGCGTGTTTGAAGCAGGGATTCGTGGAGGGATGACATTTGTGAATCAGCACCGCGCGCAAGCAGAAGAAGGGACTCACCTGTTTTACATCGATGCGAACAATTTATACGGTGCGGCCATGATGGGACCTTTGCCGAAGGATTGTTTTGCCTGGGTACGACCGGAGGTCTTGGTGGACATCAACGACGAATGGGTGAGACGATACAATGTCAATGGCACCACGGGTCATGTACTGTGCGTCGATTTGGAATATCCCCCACACGTCCAAGATGCTACGGAAGATTTACCATTGGCTCCTTACCGCGGGACGGCGAAATGGGAGGACATGTCTCCCTATATGCAAGAGCTATGGCAAGAGTTGAACGGGAACCGACCCTTTCACTCAGCCAACAAGTTAATGATGACGCACGAGAATCGAAAAGAGTATGTAGTACATATCGCTGCTCTCAAGTATTATGTGGAGAAGGGTTTACATATCACCAAGGTTCATTACGGGATCTCCTTCAACCAAGAACCGTATATTCGCCCCTATGTTCAATACCATACGCAAGAACGCGCCAAGGCAACCACGAAAATGCGCCGCAATCTCCACAAGTTGATGGTGAACGCACTGTACGGCAAGACAATGGAGAATGTGCGGAAATATGGGAAGCACTATTTTGTTCGATCACCGAATGTATTTAGCAAATGGACACGTCATCCCTATTGCCAATCTTTCTTCAACATCAGCGACAAAGCCGTGGTGGTGAATGTGCGCAAGACCAAGGTAGACTTGAACAAGCCCATTTATATCGGGCAATGCATCCTGGACAACAGCAAGATTATTATGTACAAGCTGTTTGACCAGTGGAAAGCCAACAAGACGTGCACCTCAGTGGAACTCATTGGTGGGGACACAGACTCCTTCTTCCTCAAAGTCCGCAGCCGGTATACACGCGAAGAAGTGCTGCGTTCGTTTGAAAACATCCCCAATTTTATTGATACGGAGGCGAAAGGTGTTCTCGATACCTCAAATTACCCCGTGAGTCATCCAGAGAGACGTACCGAGAATGCGAATCGTTTGGGATGTTTCAAGGACGAGTGTGTGGGGAATAGGGTGAAGGAGTTTGTATGTTTGAGTGCCAAGATGTACTCTTACATTGTCCTCAAAGGCAATGAGGAAGAAATCCACGACTGTCGCATGAAAGGAGTGTGTCAAGCAAAGAAGCGACAAGTGAAACATCAGAATTATGTGGACGCCTTCGAAAATCATTCCGTTACCACAGTGTCACAAACCCTCCTCCAATCCCAACATCACGAGATGAGAACAGTGACGCAAGTGAAGAAAGCCTTAAGTATCTGGGAGGACAAGCGGTGTTGGTATTTACCCAATCAGAGCCTTCCCTACGGTAACCATCGCCTATATGAAGAAGGGTATCTACACCCCGCTCTCAAAAATGTCAAGGATCTGCAACCGCATGGTGGAGCTCAGAGCATCCTCCGCAATACCACTGCAGACATTGTTACCGCAACTCCCTCTGGCCACCTACCGAGCATCACGCCCTTGTCGAGTCTATTGGAAATGGAACTCTTCGGTCGCTGTACAGATTTTTCCACGGGGGTGTATCCAAATTTTGGGCAACCACTCTCTGGAAACCTACGATCGTATTTGTAAAGAGATGCGCCAATTACTCGCCCCCTACGGATTGGACGTGAGCGACCCAATCACAAAATCCTGCACCGTTCAATGTCAATGGAACTATACAAAAGACCGCATGCAAACCATTCAACAGTTGCCATCGACATCAGTGATTTCCAACGAGCGCGAACTGTTTCCCGGAACGTTAATACGCAAAGGTAATTTACACTGCTCCTTCTTTTCCAACGGAAGTGTGATTGTGACGGGTGTTTTATCGATTGCAGAAGCGGAATCGTTGGTGGAAGACATTCTCAAATCCCTATTCGAAGGAGATTCCCTCAATGAATCGGACAACAGCAACTAATATCCCAACGTCGTGGGTTGTCGCAAGAGATCTGGGATATTCATTCAAAGCGATAGAAACGGTAACACATCTCAATGAAACGATCACTGCTGGTGAATTAGTGGATCGACTCATGGATCTCGATGAGCATGCTATGAATCACCATTTGGAGCGTAGGTGGATAGAGGATGTCTCCCTGCCACACTGCAATACAATGACATTGGCGCGATCTGGAGTGAAAAAAGTGAAAAAAGTGAGATTTGCAACGGATGTGTCAGATAACTCTTCCCATAAAAGTGACTTTAGAAAGAAATTAGAAGAAGAGACATTTCAATTATTATGTGAACGGAACTGTGTTACATGTTTTAAACAGGAACGGTCCCTTCTCTTTCTACCATGTTCTCATAATGTTATGTGTTCTACATGTTATAATCCCTTTGAAACGTCATCTTGTCCCCTTTGTGATCAAGACATTGCTTCAACAGTCACTGTTTATCGTGCATGATGTACGGAAAAACTCTGTGTATAGTGTATAGTGTGCTATCACGAGTGACTGAACCTTGTACAAAACCTTGTAGTATTACCCTCTGTCTGAAATAAAAATACAATCATTGACATGATTCATTTCTTTATTGACTTCAAAACATGGGATAATGTAGAATACAAATAGGAATAGACAATTTTATCATTGAAGGACAAGTAGGTTTGAATGAGTTCTTGATCTTTCTCGTAAGCATCCAATGTTCGAAAGAAGGTCAGTGTTTTTTCCATAGACGTGTTAAAAGGGCGTTGGTTTAAAAAGTAAATACAGTAAGCACCACAATAGGCTTTAGGTCCTTGTATACGCAGAGGGCGACGATAGTTTAGAGGATAAGGTGTTGTCGATAACCATTCGGTAACATGTGGATAGTGAGATGGAGTGAGTCCATAAGAGTCAAAGAATTCGCACACGCGTTGATCCGCATTTTGATAAAAGGCCAACCAATGCTTGCCAGGTTGATGAGAGCGATCACTATTGACAATAAGTGTCTTTGATTCCGGGGAATGAGCAGGAAGTAGATCAGCAGGAAACACACCTTGGAAGGGAACGTAAGAAGATTGGAGGAGACGATGAGCAAACGTTTGACAACTACACTGAATAGCACAGAGAAAATCATCTTCGCACATGCAGGCATTGAGTAAATGTTTCTCTTGTAATTGATTCATACCCTGCATGATTCCTTCGATTTCCGTGTTGCTTAACCAGTCTCCCATTCAGCCAACGCTGAGCTTTAATGAGACGATGTTGATAAAGAGATGTCCAAGCGATAGGAGGAACGTGATTCTCGGGCTCCTTCACCATATCTTATGAGGATGTCCATGCGCACCAACACTTAAATAGCGGGAGGGATATACGCACTGGAGATGACAGCATTCTCCGGTGTGACGGAGAATTGTTCGTCATGAATGACAAACATTAATAAATCCATATTTTGCTTGGTCGTATTCTCAAATTGCAATTCCAGTCCATATTGACGTGTATTGGTGGGTTGAACACTATCGATTTGTTTATCCAAGGTACAGTCAAAGGCGATAAAGTAACAGTATTTGGTAAAACTCTCCAAATCAATACCACATGATTCATTCGTGTTATAGACTTGAATCGCACGATTGAATTGACTGTAGGCAATCACGTCATCTTTGCAATTGATGGTGCCTCCTGTCATGATGGCTCCATTGGTGGTCATGGTGACTTGAGAGAGTCCATGCCTTTCAAAATAGAGTTTACGACTTCCTGGATCAAACCAAGAGTTACTGGGAACAACCGCGAAAAAGATGAGTTTAGGACTCAATAGAGCAGCCACATTGGAAAACGTCTTCTTTTGTACTCCACTTTCAATCGTTTGTCGTTGGACGGTCATGCCATTGTAGCGATAATAAATGGCTTCTGTCTTGCGTCGATTCGCAGTTTTCAATTGCAGTTCTGCATTCGGTGTGAGCATGGGCATATACAATTGGAAAGAGGTGATTTTGAACTTGTACTTTGTAGAGGTCGTCCCTGCAGGATGTTCCATATCATAAATGGCATATTCCGGTTTATTCAAGGTGAAAATGAGATCCAGTTGCATGCCTGGGGGCAGAGCAATCACTTGTTGGAACAAATTACATTTCAGGGGAAAGTCAAAGGTACGTTTAAATTTGTGGTCTGACCATTGTTTGAGAATGGCTTGATTGAGTGCATTCTCTTTATCTGTAAACTCTACCGCCTTAGTCTTTATCGTCTTCGTCGCTGCATCATACTCCGTGTCATACATCACTTGAGGAACAGTAAATCCTTGTGTGACCATGTGTGTATTCTTCACATCATTGGTATATTGTAAAAGATTGCTAAGGTAAGCTCTCAAATAATACAAGTCATTGCCTCCTTCAATGGTGCGTTCATTCAAGCGGATAGTAATGTCGGAAAAGAGGGAGTGGGCCGTATTGTTGATAATAATCGCCTTGTCTGACGCCTCACATGGCACGTCTGCTCCTTTAGCCGCATCATGTTTCATGAGTTGTACTTCCACGCGAAAATAGGCATTGCATACATCCATCCAATGAATGGCTAGTCGAGGGACCGTGAATTGAATGGTACCGGGATTTTCCAATCCATTGACTGGTGTCAGAACGCTCGTATGCTGAGAAGTACTCGAGACATCGACTTTATCACTTTGGAATACATCGTAACGCGCATCCAATAAGGCAGGGGTTTCCGCCATGCTTGATGGGACGGATGTTCTAAGATTGCTTAGTTCTTAAAAGAGCATGCGTTGTTTAGCACCTCCGCGATAACGCCCCATCAAACTTCCTTTTCCCCATTTCGTATGATGGGCAACGGCCACATGACCACGGCGACGTTTAGGAGCAGGTGCTTCCACCCGATCTCCTTCTTCATCCGTGAAGACGCGTTTCCGACTCACTTTATTTTGAATAGCTTCTACAACACGTTCGGGAGCAGTCTGTAAAGTGCGTTTGGCGAGTGCTTTCACACCCTTTTTGAGACGATCAACTCCTTCTTGTGCGGTAGAGCTGACAGCATCCGTGACAGCTTGTTTCGCAGCATTGAGAAACTCTGTCGTACGTAACGATTTTCCCAACGTTTTCTGTACCGTATGTACAAGTCCCTTTTGCGAAGGTTTTCGTGTTGCTTGTCGAGAGGGTTTTCGAGAGGGATTTCGAGAGGGTTTTCGATTTGTTTTTCGAGAGGGTTTTCGAAATGTTTTTCTGGGAACACTCTTTTTGAGTGATTTGGGCAAACGGATGGATGGTTTCTTGACACCAGTGACACGGGGTCTAATCATGCGTGTTTTCTGTCCAATCACTTTATTCCATCCACCGCGTTGCATAAATGAACCTCTTCCAAACAATCGTCCAGAGGAATGTGGTCGGTGACGGATTAAAAAGAGATTCGTCATCGTGTCTTGATGTGCTTGGGAAAAGACAATTACTTAATTGCGCGACGTCGAAGATGCATTTTTACATAGGACCGTCCGTCTGTCATAGGGATGGGATGACCGTCATCCGACATGAGTTTGATTTCAATATCTTGCACCTGTTGACTTTTCACAGGGAGATAGGTGACATTCTGGAATTCATGATGAATACTATCTCCATAATCTTTCCCCGTGTAGGGAATCACACACATACAGTTTGTTTTCATACCTCCTACATAATGATAACCTACAATATTACAATACAGGAGAATATTGTAGGTAAAGGCATTCAAATTCAAAGGGGCAGTCGCTTGCTGTGAGGAAGTGAGTAAGTCTGTTTTAAACCCAAGAATGTCTTTGAGCAAAGGATGGAGTTTCATACTGCAGTGTGGGGGTACGACCACTGAGACAACATGGACATGAGGCGCCAATGTAGTGATAGAAAAGTGGAAATTGTGTCCATGCTGTCGATTTTGATTCAAACACTGCATCAACGTCTTCTCCGAATAAATACCGCGTGGAATGTTGAAGCGCGTAAATTTGCCTTGTTCTCCCTGTTTGCCTTGTTTGTCTTGTTTATCTTGTTTGTCTTGTTCACCCTGTTTGCCTTGTTTGCCTTGTTCACCTTGTTTGCCTTGTTTGCCTTGCTCTCCTCGCGGTGAATCCGTTTTGACAGGAAGGATAGAGGATGTAAAGACGGTCGAAATCGTCTCAGGATGATCCTTCAATGTCCCCACACTAAAGCTGACATCCACGGGTATTGTCTGAAGGGTATTGATAAAGTTGACGACGGAGATACCGGCTTCCCATTGATCCCCATGGACTATGGGGATGGAAGGAACCAAGCGATTTTTGAAATGATTGGCTCTATTTTCAGGAAACAAATTGGGCTGAGCATTACTCAACAAGTGAATCGTTTCCTCATGCATGGTTGAGTGTCACTCTGTCCATAATTACCTAGTCTCCTTACGGCGGAGATGGAGTTTGAAATAGGATCGTCCTTCATGAATCGGAATAAATTCACCATCGTCACCACGCAACTGAATTTCAATCTCATCAATAGCGGATGTAAAAATGGGGTAATAATCAATATTGGACACTTCATACGACACCATTTCCCCCAAACGTTGTTTCTCTTCAATGGGGTGAATTTTCAAGATTTGTTCACGTTGTCCTCCCACAATACTTTCCGCCACAATATTACAATAGACGATAATGTTGAAGGAATTGGGAGTTAGGCTGAGCGGAGAGAGTGTTGTCATTTGTGTATTGGGTCCATAATAGGATTGGGGTAGACCTATACGATAACTCAACGCTTCTCCAAAATCAATAAAGGCATGTTCCGCGGTTTTCACCGTCAAATAATGGTCTTTCGAGAGAGAGAGGGATACATCCGTCCACATCTGTAAATTCACTTGGAGTTTAGAAAAGAGTCCTTCCAAGGTATAACTCCCTTTGGGAATGCGGACACGATGAAACGAGGTAGAAATGTCCAGGGTGGGGTTGATGTAACCTTGCCGAATCATGTGGTCATAGATGTGCAACGGTTTCATGGTCTTGCTATAGAGATGAAGAAAAGGGCGAGGTGTGGGATGTGTATTCACCATCACCGATTGAATATCTTGTTTTCCCACATCCACTCCCAACACCATACCATCCACTAGATAAAACATGTTTTCTTGCCAGCGTTCCATCATGGTCGTCATGAGCTGTTGCATATCCTCACTGAACCATCCAATAAAGGAAGTCAATCTATCTTTACAGACTTTCAGGGTGGATCCTTCTTGATACGCGACAGCGGGTGAATACAATGTCTTATCAGAGAGTTTATCTCCAAACAAGTAGGATTGTAAACACGTATTGGCCAACAGCTCTTTCGATTCGTAAGCATAAGGGAAATAGGATTTCTGAAACAAGCGATCCAATTCCTTCCCTTTCCATGGGAAGAGGGTGTCGAGGGTGTGGTTCCATCCTTTGGCATAATCAAAGGTATATTCCGGTAAACCATAGATGTGTAATGTCATCCCATGGGTGACATGTTTTGGACGTTGTTGATACCGACGGTAACTTGCAGAACAATGTTCCGGCGTTTCCGAGTGTATACAGGTTTGTTCATGATAGGTGAACATACCATATTCATGACTATGATTCAACATGTGTTGCCAGAGTTGTGGGGGATTGATTTTCAACCCATACCCTTCCGCGATTTTAAAGTGAAGCACGTGAAAGACGCCCACTGTTGTATACGTCACCCACACCATATCAGGCAGGGGGATGGCTTGATTGAAAGCTTGCACAAACGATTGGAGGGTATAATATTTCGTGGGTAAATTGAAGCGTAATGGACTAGGGAGATGAGATAGGGTATGAAAAATCTCAAAAGAGTCGCCATGTTTGATGTTGAGAATATTGGGATGCTTCTTATCCTCGGTCTTATACTGTTGTGTCGGTTTTCCGTTTCGAAGCAAGACATGGGTCCCACTCAATGCATAGGGGACACTCTTCTTTTCAAAGAGAGCGTCCAATTCCATGGTTTGTTTCTGAAGGATAAAGGAGGGAACATGAATCGTGCTGAGGGGGATTTCCAAGATCCATTCTTCCCACACGTAGGTAGTCACTTCTTCTGTTTTGAAAATCTCATAGGCTTTAGAGTGCCGGTCCATCTTGATTTCCATATCGTCCGTGCAATCGATGGTCAGTTCATAATGATAGGACATGGATGTGATGGTCCATGTCATGGGGGCGGGGAAGATGGTATTCAAATAGGTTTCCAACGAATAATAACCTGTGGGGGCGATAGAACTCCATGTCTTATCACTCTCTACATTCTTGTAATAAAACGATTCAGGTCTAGACACATAAAATAACAGTTTGTTCCCCTTGATGAATTGACAAAGATCCGATGTCATTACAGTCACTTCTGCATTCACCCTATCTCGTTCACGAACGATCTCGTCAAGATTGTCAGTTCCTGCAGTGGGTTTGAATTCTTTCACCCTCCTTCTTAACGTAGCCAACCGTTCCTGTTTCACTTCAAAATCATGGAGAATATGCCCATACATCTCCATCAAATCCACCAAACTATGATAGGCAAATACATTATACGTGTTGTAGATATGATACTTTTCCGTAGATGTGAAGGGAAGGGCATGTTGCCCCGTTTCATGCTGCATATCCGCACCACTGGCCAATACATTTTCTTTCCCATCTTTAGGATGGGAATGAACTAAATGATGATGATGAATGATGGGCCGTTTTGTACCTTGTTCCTTTTGAATCGATTGTCGAACATTTTTCAATAAGACAGTATCAAACAATCGCTTCTTGGCTCCGAATCGTTTAGAGACTAAAACACCTTCCATCTTGTGTTGACGTAGGATGCGCATCATGTTGCGGTACTTTGCATTCAGTGTGTTGATATAGGTAGGCAAGAAACGGGAGGTGACTAAATCAGGAGCATCAGCTATATGAAGGGTAGGATCGATCTTGTGTAACTGTGTATCAATCTTGTCATACAATTGATCAATACGGTTTCTGAACCATGATACATGTTTTTTCTTGGGATGTGGATACTCCTTTTCACGTTCTTTTGGGGTGAGTGGATTGAGAAACTCCACTGGGAAAATAAATTGATTTTTCATGGTGCGTGTTGGTAAAGCAATCCATTTTTTAGAGGCCAAATGTTGCAATCGGAAAAAGGTGTGTTGATACATTTTCACGGCTTTCATCAACGCTCTCAGTTTAGGAAGAAGGATGCGAAGATTATGAAACAGACCTATATGCCCTCTGGGAATAGGAGGAGCCTTTGCATTGCGTTTGAGAGAGCTCACAAAGGTATCGGTCCTCATCCACACAGCACGTGTCGTATCATCACTCAGGGGTTGTATATCCTGATAAGTCACTGGGGGAGCCATGGTAACAGTGGCTATTTTCTGCAATTCGGAGAGGATCCCATAATCCATCGCAGACAATGTATAACTGGAAGCATGCTTTACATGAAAGGACAATCTGTTGGATGAATGAAACACTAACTTCCCCACACCAAACCATTCTAATTGTTTGAATAAATTGAGCACTGAGATTTCATTTCCCAACATCCTTTCAATCCCATGTTTGGCAAAATGACAGCGGTGTAAGGGAATCACACTGAACCAATAGTCATGAGCGGGATATTTCTTTACGTCACATTCCTTTCGATGAATGGAGAGTCGTGTATGGATCCGAACGACATCCGTCAACGATAAATGATAGACACATTTGTCCAATAAGAGTGAGGCCGCCAAATGAGGGGAAAACACAAGGACGTAATGAAAGGCGGAGAATTCCTTGATTTGAAACAGGGAAAATGGGACAATGTCAATCACATAGACATCTGCTTCCTCTATGCCATTGCCTCCATAATACAAGTAGGATGGATGTGTCGTGACAGTCATCATGCTGGAAATGGTGCGGCGTGTATATAATTCCAACGCTGTGATCATGGGGACTCGTTTCACTTCCTCATCGGATTCAAAAATGGTGTGACGACGGACCACATTGGTCCCTTCCATCGTATAATAAGGCAAATAGGCCTTCAAATCTTTCGTATCCACCATTTTCCCCACGGTAATATAACAATCTTCGGGAATCGTATCCACATTATTCACATACCCAAACTCTTTCAAGCCTACTTCCCATGTTTCTCCTTTAGGAATAAAAAGTGGATTTTCCAGTCGTGTAAAGAAATGATTGGCTTTATTGTCATACAAATGGGGTTGAGTATTGCTCAACAAGTACACATGTTGTTCCTCATGCAGTTCCTGCATGATTACAAATCAATAGCGGCGTACATTACCTAGAGGTTCTAAGTCTGTCACCCATGAGTTCATCGAGGCCGGATAACCTTGCCAGTGCACAAAATATTCTGGTCGTCCATTCCGACGTCGGGTCTTGAGCACTTTGTCCACTTGATAGACTTCTTCCTCCCGATGAATCACTTGTAATTCCTGAGCATAAAAGGATCCTTTGATCTCTTCTCCACTCAAGTCTTTGATCTTGTACATTTTGGTACCATGAGGGTTCTTGAGAATGTTGGAGACAATGAACTCTTCCGTCGACCAATTCGCTTCATACCCTCGTCCAAACGTTCCTTTATCACGTGAAATACGTACCCGTGCTCCCACAGGGATAGACTTTCCGGGACTGCAACCTTTTTATAGTTTTGTCGGAGACGTTTCGCATTGTTTCGTTTCACTTCCTCGGTATTGGAGGCATTCACATCCATCGGGGTGAAACCTGTGGATGAATGGGTGCTGTGATTGTATGCATACATGACATCTGCGATATAATCCACCCAATTCTTGTCATTGGTGGCTGTAAAGATACGTTCCAATTTATTCTTGACCGTACGATTCAAGCGTTCGACATGAGCACATTTATAGGGACTGTAGATGGAAAACAATTCAATAGCGTGCTTGTCCAAGACGTCTTTTACCGGTCGGTTATAAAATTCACGACCTTGATCCGTTTGCAGTCGTTGCGGGGTGGGAATGGTTGCGAAAATGGCTTCTAAAACCCCCGACACTTCTTTGGCACTCTTGGTCTTGAGAGGGAATGCCCAGGCTTTGCGTGTAAAGATGTCCATCACCATGAGAATATACTTGTAGCCACGATTATGCTGTGCATACTTTTGATAATCGACAATATCCGCTTGAAATTGAATTTGCGGACCGCGTACACGATACGGGTGCAAGGGTTTAATACGATGCAATCGAGATTTGTGAAGGGTGTAGGTCGGTTGACGCATTAACCATTGTTTGACTTTTGTTTTTGAATAATGTGAAGCAGCAGCAAGTGCATTGACGCTTCCGTAGCCAGCGGGATGTTTGGGATTGTAATAAATCTTGTGCAACACCTCCTCCATCGACACAATCTGCTTGGTATTGACGTGGGGGTTGAAGATAGGCGGTATTCCCGTTGGAACAACAATTAAAGCTCGCCGTGATGGTGTACTGTGTCTCTGCGCTGTCGTCTGCGTTGCCTTGGCCGCAACAACGTCCAAAGATACGCGATAAGAATGAGGAGGCAATTGGCGCGGCTGCCGTTGCCATTACCTGAATGGTGAGCCATAGGATCCCAATTCAAGAACTCCTTTTTTACTTAAACGAGTATTGATGGATGATTTCAAGGGAGAACGCTTCGTCTTGGGAGAGGTGACAACCGAAGGTTTGACGACTTTCCCTTTCGATCGCTTGAGGACGGGTGGATCTGCGACGTGCGTGAGCGGAGGTTTTGCGGCGTGCGTGAGCGAAGGTTTTGCGGCGTGTGTGAGCGGAGGTTTTGCGGTGTGCGTGAGCAGAGGTTTTTCCATTCGCTTCCCATGATCATTGTCCAAATTGAAAAATTGGCGACGAAATTTATCGAACAAATACAACCGGGCGTTCCATGCAGCGATATCATTGGCGGTAGGACGGTGACGCACAATATCTCGTGCAATACGGTCAAGATGGGCTTGTTGAGGAGTCATCATCATGGTTCTCACCCTCTGATCTTCCGCTTGACGTTGCAACATGGTCGACATCAGTTGGGTACTGTCACCACCACCGCCCATTTGCTGTCCGCCACCGGTGTGTTCATTCATGTCAGATTTGGGAACCACCACTAATTCACTAAAGTCCATTTTCGTTTTATTGGGTCTTTTGCTTAACTTAAACACAATCATCGGTGGATTAAATAAGTTGGTGCGAAATCGGTACTCAAACGGACAATTTGTAGTGAAATCAATAAAGAGGTAGGCATAATTCCCATACTTTTGAACCAATGTCGTTAAAATATCATGCACGACGCTCATATTACCTTTTGGGAGCATTTTCCCCATGAATTGAGCCAATTGTTGTTGATTTCTCGGATTATTGAACGCGACCAAATAATGGACATTGCCATTACGCATACGTTGTTCTTTATCACCATACAAATACTGTGTGATTTGCACTGCGAAAAACCGTTTATGATGAGATCCTCTTAAAAATAAGCCCGTCACAGTTTCATTGTTTTGAGATTCCTGTTGTAAATCATCGAGAACAATTAAATCATTTTCTTGCAATTGATCAAAATCATCTTGGGTAGGGACACCCATTTTCAAGATCACCTCTTGTAACTCTTTATGAAATGGACTTTCTATCCCATAATACCACCAGACTTTACGAATGGGCTTTTTAAATAAAGTATGACGGTTCTTGATCATATTCGCCACAAACGTGGACTTTCCCGATTTACTAGGACCCGAGACAATCATGGATGAGTCATTCTCTAAACGGAAATCCATCTTGTCAAATCATAAAAGTCAGACATATATATTCCATGCATCATGTATTAAACATAACTTAAAATTGTTTCCAAAACATAGAATCATTTCCAGAATAAAGAAGAGGTGGAATAAAACGTCCACGTGTACATGTCTTAAAGAGTGAGTTTTCAAGAGCAGTCACCATTTCACTCATCAATGTCCTTTCCATGTCATGGGTAAGAGGATTCATATTGTACCGTGCAAATGCTTCCTTTAACATGTTGGGAAAGGCGCGACGATGGATTTCGTAGGCACTACGCACAATGAAATAATGTTCAATATAGTTCAACACAGACCACTTCTCATTGACACACTGTCCTGCTTTGTACCATGAGGATGACACATACCACTGACTCTCCTGCTTATGTTCCACCATATCCTTGAACATTTCGAGGAATCGATTGATCCATTTCTCGGCTTGTATTTGATCACCGTCAAAGATATGCAGCGCGTGTAACTCTTCCCGGATGCGAATGTACACACCGAGTGCTTGCGCCTTGGCATAATCCGTCCGCATCATCTTCCAATCCTCCTCCTCCGTAGGTTGAGCACTCCACCTTTGAGAAAGCATGTTTGTCATCTCATCCTCCTTTTGTTTCATAAGTGCAATGCTGTCCTCTGATTGAGAGAGATGATCGAGATCCTCTATAAAGTGTTTGAGTTCCTCCCAATCAATGTCTTGTTTAGATTGCACCATGTGTATCAGATCAAATAAACCACTGGAGGGAATGTGTGCCTTCTTTATATCGAGTGTTAGCTTTGTCTTCTTCTTCTTCTTCTTTTCCTCCACCGCTGTGCTCTGACATTCCTCCACCTGTTTGATACGGACTTGGATTTGATCCACAGTAAAACACAGTTTCAGAGTCTTTGTCTGTGGATTACAGTATATGCCTGTGACGCGGAAGATGGTATTTGCTTGAAGGAAGGTATTCTCCTTGAGATTGGCAAGAAGATGTCCAATAGTGGCCAAACTAACCTTCTTGTTCTTTCCATTCTCCTTCATCAGGAAGATGGGCGTGTCCCGCTTTAGCTTCATAAAGACACTGTCGTAGGCCGATTTCTTGTGTACATAACCGAGACAGGAGATAAAGTTGTAGGTAGATTCGGGTTGGACTTGTTTGTAGAGGGATTGTATCACATCTTCCAACATCTCCAGATCGCGTGAGACGGCTTGAGAAATGGTGAAGAGGGAGGTGAGTTGATCGGAACCGTACCCAGTGTTATTGTACGTTTGTGCACGCCATCCATAAAATCCCGTGGCAAACACGAGTTTTGAAATGTCTCGTCGTGATTGCCAATCCATCGCATCCATCATCGCATTCTCTCCGCGAATGGGATAATATCCAGTGTTATTCCATTTCTTGCCCAATACCAGACGTGTGATGGGCAGAGGCTCCAACTGTGGTTGTGCCTTGGTAAGGTAGTTCTTCTCGGCTTTCCCATTCGTATGGAAATAGGGTTCCGTCGCTTCAACAAAGACTGGCTTCGATGTCGGTGTATCTGACGAATACGTGACTTTCACCTTCTTCGCGAGAGGAGCTTCCAACGTGTTCGTACGTTTACCCATGACTGAATGAAAATGACTGAAATGGCTCAGTTTATATAGAGTTGAGCGTGGGAAAATTTCTTCTCATTGGTTGACACCCACGCATACAAGTGCTCTGATTGGTGCTCCGTCAAATTCACGATGAATCATTCATTTTTGGTGGTGTACGGGGTTTGTCCCTTTTTGTAGGTCAAATTCACGAGATAACGCTTGATTTCATGGGAATTTGCTGAGTCATTTTACGATAACATCGGTCGATTTGGTGTGGAAAAGGACCTCAGAATTCTCGATAAATCACCTGATTTTACGAGGATTTGTAACAGAGTGTGTTCTTCAAAGTCACAGTGAATCGATTGATATCATGGGAAAATAACACATCAAATCCGTAGTATTTTTAACGATGTCATGGGAAAATCATCCTTTAAATCTTCGGTATATCGTTTGATTTCATAGCAATTTTACTGTGTGAACGTGTCTTATTCACACTCTTCGATAAATCGTTCGATTTCATGGGAATTTCATTGTGCGGTTTGGTGGGGTTGAGTATAGGCGTTTTGGACACATCATAATTGATGACTTCCACATCGAGTAAGGGTTTTCCACTCTCTTTACGTTTTTTGATATCTTTCATCATTTTTCGACCAGATAAGAGGGTAACCAAAATGAATATGACGAGTGTAAAGAATTGAGATAGGGTTTCTTTGAATGAACCAATGAGTGAACATTTTAAATCTCCTCCGTTGGCTGTTGAAAGTGTGTTCACTATGGATTGAACATTGTCCATGATGATAGTATTGATGACGTGGGTATGGTTTACTTAGTGTTTGGAACCGATCGATGCATGTAAGGCTTGTTTGAAAGCTGCTGGATTATCGTGATATGCCATGGCATAGGCTTGTGCGAAGGGGATTTGTTTCTTGTTAAATTTCCGTTTTTGGCCCAAGTATTTGCGAGTTTGAGGGGGTGGTTTCACAAATTTGCGGAGAATGCCTTTGTAAGATTGAATAAACTCGTGCTGTAAAGGTGTTAATTTCCCTGGATTCTCTCGCATTCTGCTCATGAGTGCTTGCATATCCTTGACATATTCCTCAGGCAATTGATCGAGATGACGGTTAATTTTCTTTTTCGAGCATCCTATCCCTGAACTTAGGGATTTCAGTACATTGGTAAAGTCCTGACGTCGACTTGAACATGATTCACACTGACACGTCATTCTTGTCTATCATCCTCTATCCCACATAACTTAGTTTACATGGCGTTCACCAAATTCATGTAGCGTGCGTGGACGTCTGCATTTTGGTTGGTTAAGTGGGCAATAAACTCTTCCTTTTGAGTCAGCAAGTCACGCATGCTTTCCAATGTCTCATCCAAATAGTCTCCATTGCCATCTGTACGATTGGGTTCATGAATGTGTTGATTAAATGCCTCTTCCAACACGTGCAAGATGCGTTTGCGAGCATTTAAATGACGTTCATGGAGACGAATAGAATCGTTCAACAGTTGAACAATGGCGCTGTTTTTCAAATTGTTCAGTTGAATAATGTACTCGTGGGAGTTGTCAATGACAGGTGAATTGACTGGGTAAAACATTCTTTCCTCCACGGGGTGTGCGTCCATGGGGTGTTGAGAGGTTCCTACCCCTACTGAGTGTTGTTGTTGAGGGGTTCCTACCCCCACCGAGTGTTGTTGGCGAGGTTCGCTTGATTCTTGTACCTCTGGATTTCCCACTGTGTTCGACATGGCTTGGACATAACTGTTGTGATCATTGACAGGACCTGGGTAGTTATCAAATGTCACATGACTTAGTGTAGGTTGAATATTCTCTAACGATAGAGGACTCATATCAATCTCATTCGCAGCCATGGCTAACACATCGGGCGGCAATCGATTCCATTCTTCTTGTATTTGATGGACCGTATGGGTGGGATCCGGGGGAGCATCCACTCTGGCTCGATCGTCAACCATACTTTTCACGACAGCTTGCAGCATAGCGTGAGACGGATCAGGTGTTGCTAAGGCGCGATGATCCGCTGGAGAAGGTCGAATGAGTGCTTCTAGACTATCGTCTGCATCCAAATCTGTATTCATAGGTTGAGGGGGTCGCAAGGAGGTTGTACGACGTGCGGTGGGTGATAATTGACGATCTTGTCCTGTCAACGTAGAGGACACCTTCAAAGAGGATCTCGGAACATGCTGTTGAATAATATACTTGAGTTTGCTCACATTTTCTCCCTCCATTCGCTCGTTTAAAATATGGGTATGTTGCCGCGCAAATTGTTGAGCTGTCTTCCTATCCACCGTTCCATCGAGGGTTTCCCCGCATAGACATGCATAGATGAACTCTTCACTTGCTTTGATCTCTTCTTTTGATTTATATTTTAGATGGTGTGAATTATAAATATGCCTTCTCAGACGATCTTTTTGATAAGGGCATTTACAGACAGGACATAGGGTTATTCTCAATTTTCGCAACGTCAGGGTCTCTTCACTTTCACGCGCTCCTCCCTTCATGGTTGATTTTTGTGGTGTGTTCCTGTGCATGCTTAAATACATTTGTTGGCCATTGAAACAAAATACTGAAATGAGCACAGATACGATTCAATGTCTCTTTGATATAAATAAGACTTGCTGCTGAAATCACACGTTTATGATACAGCTCTTGTACATAGGTCAAATGTTTTTCATTCATAAACTTCCATAGTGTGTCCTCATACAAAACGTCATCCTCAAAAATAGCCATGAGTAAATACACACGTCCCACGATGGAATAGCGGTCATTCAGTACCAATTGATTCAAATAGACGGTGGACGTGTCGGTAAACTCTTCTAATGTGGGGATATCATTGCCTCGGATGCGTTCATCGAACCAAAAATCAATAAGGATCTTCATCCGCGCTTGGTGCGAAGGAGTGGTCGAACTGTCTGTGGGCGTGATGTCCATCTTCCACGCGATCGTCTTTTTCGAAGATGTCTTGTCCGAATAGGGCGATGTCGTCTTTTTCGATAATAGGGTAGGAGTAACATGATCTTATTTGAGAGAGCGTGAGGATCCATAACTTAAATAGTCACTCATCGCGGTGAGTATGCGTACAATCTCTCTCAGAAGAAAAAGGAGTACCAGTAGCATGTTTTTCCAAATCTATCAACCCCAATAGCAGAATGCTTATCATATGGAAAAGCAACATGATTCATACAACGACATTCTTTATTCATACTTAGTCTGCGTCGCTTACATATTCTTCTTCTTCTGATGTCCATCCAACAGAGAAATATTCAAAATTAAACGTTATACAATAGACACCAAGAATCTCTTTGTTATCACTGTCCATAAATTCATAGTCCCATACGTTCTTTAGTGAGGCTAAATAGTCATCCATTTCTTCGACGTCACTTTCATAATACCGTTCACTGACACCCATCAATGGTGGAGAACCATTTCTTTTGTATTCATAAATCGTGAATGTATCCATGGAGAGTTCACATTCAGGCTTCACTTTGATCTTCTCCTTCACATAGGGAATCACTTTCTCCAACATCGCGTGCGGTTGACATGTCGTTTTCGGGTAAATAATGAGCTGATTTGGATAGGTGTACACGTGAAAGTCTTCCATCATGTATGTGTCTTGAACGTTTCTCTATTTTTACCTAGTTCTCCAATCGATAGGTGCTCCGACATGGAATGGGGCACGTCCAATGCTCTGTTCTGTGCTCTGAGCATGGAATGGGGCACGTCTAATGCTCGGAGCAGGGGGTGGGGCATTTGCAACACTATAAAGCCAAGTCGAAAATGTTCCGCCTTCATAACACTCGTGAACATACAAGAAGATGGTTGATCTCAGCCGACTACCAAGACCAAGCACACTACCTTTATCGCCAGCCAGCCCATTACCTTCGATCAGTGATGACGATTTTCCTACGGATCTCCCATCCCACTGGGGCTCTATTCCCGATCTGGACGGACCATATTCCCTCCCGCCAACACCACCCACCATCGATGGACCGTTTCACATCCCACCAACCCCTGAACTTTCTACGTCTAGTTTCGACGATCTCGGACCACCGAGTATGAGCGATGGTCAGGTGGAGGACTATTTGACAGATGAGAAGGAGAATACCCCACCGAATGCAGCTGGCTATCCCGAACTGGATCTTAATCGTCATCCATTTCGCCGTCCACTGACTAATTTGAGTAGTCGGTATAACGTTAGAACTGAATTGCAAAACTTGGATGAAGCGGTTGCATTTTGGGACGACGTAGACTTTGTTGACGATTGGGTGTTTTAACTTGTGTATCTTTCTTCTTCTACTTCATATTTTGATACATGTATTCAATAAACATACATGGTAAGCTATGACTATTTTATTCAAGGGTGAACTGGGTTATAGGACATATCATGATAGAATAGAAGTTAAAATCAATGATTGAATTTTAAGATTGGAAATCGTTCATAAAAATTTACACGTTAGCATTCATAAAATTGACAGTGCTATCATTCCCAAGTCAATGATTATCAAAAATAACAGGTCATTGGAATAACATTTTATTATAGAGATGCACTTTCTTGAGTTATTTCACAACATGCATTATTCTTGCACAAGGTACGATGTTCTGCATAGTCACTTAAGTTACAATAATGAACAATATAAGACTTGTGGAGTTGTCCATTGTCCACCGTGGTTGATTCATGCATCACAGTGATGGGATCAACCTTGGTCCAGGCCCATGCAGCTTCACAGGAATCATAATTTAAATACAGTGTATGCACATAAAGTCGATAGTGTAGTTCAAAGCAATAATGAAGAAGAATCTCAACCACATCTGACAGTGCACAGTGGTACCCATACTGTACCTTGGCAGCTTGCGTTTCTGTGAGTGCTTTCCCTCGGCGTAAATGTAACAGGGCTCGACGGTACGCTTCTTTCCCTTCATACTGGGAATGATTCATCCAGTGACATCCGCGACGCATATGTTCCTTGTAACCAAGTCTATACACTTCACTATCCCGCATACATGAGGTGAAAATATTCCAATGAGAGTCAATGCGTTGAGACCATTCGGGGAGAGAAATACTATCCATGGTCACTTTTTCCAAGAGTTTTATGCTTTTCAACCAAGCTCTTTCCATCTCCGATAATCCATTCCCTACAATCAGTTCCGCGTCTCCATACTCGCGTGTCATTTCATGGACCCAGAAATTAAAACGGTGAATAATCACACTCTCTTCTGCACCACATTTCCCAATCACACGTGGGTTGAGACCATGAATAAATTGAGTCGCAAAAACATCACACCCCGGTGTCTCATGTTTGATAAAGTCATGGAAGCGCGATGTAATGGTCACATATCCAGTCGGTTTATCGTCTCTGGGCGTATAATGACACCAAATGGCAGCGACTTCCTGCATGGGATCTCCTTCCGTATCAAATACGATGAAATTGCGCACCGGCTTCTTCTGCTCCACCCACCATTGTTGTACTTTAGGATGATCAAATGTAATGGTATAAGAACCTTGCATGAGCTCGCCCAAATGCTGAATCCGACGCATCGTGAAATGAATCTCGTCTTGTGTGTCTCGACTTATATACCCGTCCCTAGGGTGGTGTACAACATGATTGGTTTAGCGATGATGACGTCTCCTTCGACGTTTTCCTCCTCCTGATATTTTATTCGCTAAAGCACTTACGCCTGCGGCACCGGCTGCACCCGCTGCTCCCAACGCTGCAGCTTTCCCTGCGGCAATAAGTGCAGGGACGAGGGGGAGTAAAAATGGGAGGATGCCTCCTCTTTGTTTACGACTCCCGCGGTAGATTCCACCCTTTTGTCTTCGACTTCCACGGTAAATGCCCCCTTTCTGACGGCGGCTTCCGCGATAAATACCTCCACGTTGCATGATTACCGTGATAGGTTAGATGTCCCTACTTAGTTCTTCATTAATAGTTTCCCTAACGTCTTTAACTTTCCCAACTTGTTCCTATTTAGATCGTGTTTCAACCGTTGCCATTCTTCCTTTATCATTTGATTATTGGATTTATAACGTGGTCGCCACGCTGCTGGCAACAACGTATTGCCCAAATGACGTCGAATCAATTCACCTTTATGTCTCTGAAAAGCTTCACGCCCTCTACGATGCAGTTGAGATTTTATATACTGTTTCACATGTCTTACAGTTCCTCCTCTCTGACGTCGTTTACGGCGTGTCATGATTAATGTTTACGCTTCCCAATCATAACTTAGTCACAACAATAGGAGATTGATTACTACATTTATTCATCATCCAAATCTACATTATACGTGAACCAATTCAATTGGTTCTTAAAAACAATGGGTTTCAGAGGTCTCCCTCGTTTCTTACTAAAGTCAAATGAATATTTGCGTGGGTCCCGATTTCTATTCTCTGGTCGAAGCGAGGCTTGGGGGACACTATTCACTTCCTTGGGCGGATTCGGTTGACTCTCATATATCCGTTTCAACTTTTCGCGCTGATTTTTCCATATTTTCTTGCCCATATGCTCCTTATGCAGCGAGATAAATTGACGGACCTTCTCTTCCTCCACGTCACGGTGCAGCATCTCACCACAGACACACATATAGACAAAGTTGTCGCATGCCTCATTCGTCTTGCTCCACGACGGATTCCATCCACGCACCTCCTTATGTTTTTTGCAAACATGTTCCCATAAGAAAAATGCTTGGTACATGTTATGACACCAGGGACAGCGTGCCAACTTCACTTTTGACAAGTCGTACAGATATGAATTCGTACTCTCCGGCTCCACTGGGCGATTCGGGTCCAAGGGTTCGGTGGGCATATACATGCTCAAATAGGGACATAAATGTTCATTCCATTCATTCTCCTCCTCCTGAATCTTCTCATCACAGTACCTGCACCGACCCACACATGGGTGTTTATGGTAAGCTTCCATATTATAGTCTTGTTTGCAAAGCAGGCAGGTGAACTCACTCTCCTTGTCGCCCCAATAACCTCTATCCAGTGAGCACTGATGATCGGTAGTCCACCATTTCCCACAACGATCGCAATACTCCTTCCCTATCTCCTTGCGTCCATGACGGATGCATTGTGAAAACAGTCGGAAGCGTTTATTGCAAAACTCGCACTCATAATAGGGTTGAGGGCGGGGACGGACTGTGGTTCGCCTCTTCCTTGTTGGTGGCTCCATTATATCGTGGTTCAGATCATGTATCTTACGTAAACAATGAACCAAACCCAATGTCAATCTGCATACACAAGATTCCTCCAAAATAACGACACTCCAGTTGAGAACGTAACTTCTTCTGCAACGAATCGATCAGTTCTTCCACGTCCCAATCGTCACCAATGTTCAAATAGCGATAGGACACGTCCAGTGCACCTTTGGGGAACTTTGCAGATGTTCGAATATCAAACAAGAAGCGTGGTCCATACAGTATTACATTCAGCAACTGAATACGAAGCTCTGCAATAATCTTCTCTAACGACACACTCTTCTCCTTTGTCGGAATAATATACAGTGTATTACAGTCTCGTTCCACAATAAAGTCTTTCGATGAATAAGGTGTATAGGATATCTCCTCCTTGGGATGACGTGTCGCAGCCAGAGGGCGTAACGTTACTGTTGTCGGCATAGGATGAGAATGAATTTCTCTGACAGCGCCTTTCCTTATATACCGTGCGGTGACTCATCACACGTGCTCGGCGCCGCGTGCTCCGATTGGTGCTCAACCCCCAAGTGCGCCGATGCGTGCTCTGATGCGTGGGCGTGTGCTCTGTTTCCTGTCTTCTTCGCTACTGATGCGTGGGCGTGTGCTCCGTGCTCTGATGCGTGGGCGTGTACTTAAGTGCAATGGTGGTGAAAGGGGCTAGAATTGGCTACTAATGTTCACTGCAAAGGGCTTTATAAGACAGTCTGTAAAAATACTGCATTCCTTCTGCTTCTACAACCTAAGGCGTCAATTGGATAGATTTGAGGAATAATTTTATCGAAGTAGTTGACCAAGAGGTTAAGCATGCTTCAAATGTGTTCGAAAGCGGAACAAAAGTCAAGTAATCTCTTTGCAGCAAGAGGACCTGTCACGCATCTAACCTCGGTGTAGGAAGAGATCATCCGAGTGAAGTGGAATCCCACCCATGATAAAAAAACACACATTTGCATCAAGACAATTCCTAAGAAAGTGACAGAAGTGTTATCCAGAATCATTGAGTTTTGGACCAGTAGAGATAACATCTGGCAGTCTCCCTGACGACTGCGATTGTAACAAAAATAAAGATAACAATATTGTTATCCAAAACGGATATCATCCTGATAAAATAATTAAAGTCTTTAATTGAGCGATGTGAACGTCCTAAAGCAGAAATAGAATCTAGCGAAAACTGAAATATTTTAGAAACTATCCTATGTTTCAACTCTTCCCTCTCCAATAAAACGTAACATTCGCCACATAAATAGTGCTTTAAAAATAGGATGTTGAGAATTGCCTTGAGCACTTACAAAGCACAAAATAATGATAAGCAATAAAGATATCCTCCGTAGTATAAATAAAACTTTTGAGCATTGCAGTCAATTCTACGTTGGTGAAACCCGCCGCCACATATCAACCAGGATAAACGAACTTTTGAAAGGTTGAGCCCCATCTGAAATATCGCTTCATGCTGATATCTCAGATAAGGATGTTTTTAAAATTCTCATTCGTACTCCATACACAAAACATAGCTAAATCATTGTACATAAAGTCATTTCTTCATTCACATTGTCTCATGAATAACCGCAACCAATCACAGCCACTTTTCACGTATTGATTTTTCACGTCATCAAGTCTTGTATTATATTTCATCATTTTTCATTGATCGTTGCCACTGATGATGGTGCTTGTCCTATTGAACAATTTACTGAACTGTTTGCAAAAACACCTGTTGAAAGAGAGCATTAATAATTCCGCTCCATCTGAAATACAAACGGTGGGAATCTGGAGTCTATTAGCATTCTTTATGCTTTATACCAGACTTACTTCCTATTTTTTTGTTCTTTCTGCAGAGGCATATTCAACCTTTGCCCCCGTCCACAGTTTCCAACTGAATCTTCTCGTTAATGCAGTCTGAAATATCACAAGCACATGGTAGCAGCACATGTAGCTGAAAATATTCCCATAAACGATCACCGTGCTATGAATCAAGATTTCATTGATCAGTAGACAATTAAAGACGAACAAAATTGCAGATATGAGTTGTAGAATAGGAGAAGTATTTTTGACACCAACATTAGGATATTTTCTACTGCCATGTACTCGGTGAAATTTCAAACTGCATGTATGCATGACAAGGCAGCAAAGTAACAGAACTTAGAAATGATGTTACTTAGAACTTAGAATGGATGAAACTAAATCACAACGCGAGACAACATTTTCCTAATTTGATATAACAGCCAAAATTACAGATTTTCCATAAATACACGATATCATTTCGACATGATATCGCCGAGACCTTGAGAAAAAGTTGATGCAAAATGCGCAAATGTTTTTGCATAAACACCTTCTCGAGATGCCAAGGTCACACATCGATGTGGCAACTCCGGAGGGGCCAATGAATGACTTACATATTGACATAAGGAATGATCCTCTCCGCACGTGCAATGTGGTTTACAATAATGACAAGTGTCGAGATGATATCCTATCATTTCTGAAGTACTTGAAGAGATTCCGACATCCAAACCTGAAAAATCATCATTTTCAGAGAAAGGAAGAGTTTCGCATAAAACCGTACAATTTAAAATAAAGGAAGCTGCAACTTTTGTCATCAATTGATCTCATTGTCACCACTTTAATGGCGTCTGTCTGCACATCAGTGGCAACTTTTAAGAAAGATTGCAAAGTTATACATGCACTCATTTAACCTCAATATCTTCAAAGCCTCTGCAATCCTCTTCCTCAAATTTCTCTAAACATGCTTTACGCAAGCATCTTCTGCATTTCGGTTGTCATTGGGATATATGGAAAGGCAGTTGCATTTGGCATTGGTCCACAGATTGTTGTCATAACGGGTTATCAAGCGTACGTTGCATCTGGTTCAAATTTAGCTCTCGGAAAAAGAACTTTTCAAAGTCCAAGAGCCAAAAACGGACTTCATTCTGGACTTACAGTTGATGGGAATAACAAGACATGTATACGGATAAAGAGCGAATCGCTTGCTGGAACCCCGAGTGTTTGGAGCGTTGATCTGGGAAATGAGTATTTCATCGGAGATATTGTCATTTACTTTGATGTCCATCCAGTCCACGGCTTCCCCAACTACTCAATTTTGTATTTCAGCTCAATCCGCGGTCTCAGAAGTCTCGTCTACGTCAGGTTTCAAGATAGATGCCAATTGTTAGTAAGTCGGTTTAATAGTCTAAATCCTTATAGACTAAACTGTGGCGGCAAGCGTGCGAGATTTATCTCAATGGGTGGAAGCTATTATGAAATGGGTATGTGCGAAGTGGAGATATACGGAACCCCTGTTCGTGAGTATTACATTACAGCTAATGTCATTTCGCTTGTGCATGCATATTAGAATACTATGTTTTATTCCAACATCCATAAACTGAAATGACTGAACTCGTATTTCATGAATGTCTCAGGATTGGGTCAAATCCTTTGACCATCAAGAAAGAGGTTACATGATTCTCTCACAGGGAGCCACCACACTGTTTATGACTGGGATAAATCAGTATGACACATGTATGATAATGATAATACCCAATACAAGTTTCCGTCCAAAGCTTAGGTCAAAACCCAAAACCCAATCCCAAATTTAGATAAATGATTAAATAAATAAATGAGAGATCAAGTAAACGAAGCACACTTTTGCATTTTGTGCTCACATAAAGATTCTTCTATAGGCCAAAATTCTTAATTTACGATAATTACATCAAAGTATTGCTGCATTAAATAATATTTTTTTGATTTCTGATACTGGTAGCGAAGTGTTTGTTCGATGGCTACGGCGAAAACTTGCAACTGAAACCAAGAAATTCAGAGACATCGACTATAGTTCGTAAAACAGAGGCCTGGTGATTATTAATGCCTTAACAGTCTATCCCTAGTGACATGCATATTGCATAGTCCATTCCATTCCATGCCTTAATTGAGAACGTGAAACAATCAGTGTCAATGTCGTTTTATTGCCTCCAAGAGAACTACAGCCAATATTCGTATAATAATAATAATAATGATAATAGCTGTAATGAAGTTATTACTTCGTATAATAATAATTGCCTAAGTACATGCATTGCTAAGGCTTTCCTTCAATTTAGCCGATACTGATATGCTGACTAATGGAATATTTTTGATTTAATTGTGATTGACTTGCTCATAGTTCAACAAAACAATTTTTTTCATTTATCATTCAGAAATATAAACAGACTTAACAAATAGTATAGCAGCGTATAGTAAGTGCATGGTTGTTTAGAATACAAAATGGACAAAAATGTTAAATCGGCTGTAGCTGACATTTTAGGGATGCGGAGATGGCTTCGAAGATATAAAGTACATGTAATTTTTTTGTATATAAGTAATATATATAAGTTTTTTTATATAAAGTACATGTAATCATATTTGAATTTTTTCACATAAAATTTCATATTTGGAATATTCTGTGAATTGAGTGGAATTTTGAAGAAATCAGAACTTCATACCCTTATCATTTAGTTCTCCCAAGATTCAAATCAAAATATTCGTTTTAACATAACTTGATTTCTATGCATTCAGCATTAATAGAAAACACAAGTTTTGCATCACTTACCAAAAGTCGACCAAAACAAAACCCAAGGTCCAACTCTTCCATAGGTATTGAATAAAGTGAATTAAGCAAAGTCAATAAATGAAGCAAATGGAATTGTAAATATAATGAAAATGTTGCTTATTATGTGATCAAAAATAAGTTGAATTGTCTTATTATCTGTCTGGTCCAGATATCGTTCTCTTGTGTCTGCTCCTACTGTCGTTCTCTTTCCCTGAGCACAAGTAGCAGCGGCGCCGTTTGATATTGAAAACAGGTGACTGCTTGCCGGGAACGACGTAGTGACTTTAGTTCTTCCTTCCTTGATGCATTCTTTCAGCTGGTCCGTCAGGTCAACACCACCCATTATCGAATTGTAGAATGACACCTGCAATATATGAGATGTCGTTAGGTATTTTTGCATATTACTTGTAGGCCTACACATGTTCATGCATCATACATTGAAAAAAATAGCCTGCTGCATGTACAAGTAACATAATAGGAACAATTTTAGTACTTAATTTGTTATCGGCCTATAACTGATAACGGGAGTTTTGATTACTTTTGTATAACTTACTCAGAAAGATAATTTCCCGTCACCTGGTCAACTACAGATTGTTTCATAAAAAATGGATCACCCTTAAACATCGCCTTAACTTCAACTTTGTCTAACTCCGCCAAACTTGAACGAATTTCTCTGAAATTTGGAAGATATGTCAGTTGTGCTTACTAATATCATTGTTGGAAATTTCAAGCATGAATATTCAGTTGTTTTCCTGTTATAGATAAAAAAGTAGTAGATAATTTGATCTTCATTTAGCAATGTTACACAAAATCATACCTCACTCTTATAAAATTACATTTGTTTCCTTTGTTATGTAATATGTTGTTCTACAAGCCAAAAGCTATCAAGCAAAACAAAAATAAAGAAAATCGGTCAATTAGAGCCAGTATAGCACCATTATTCATCAACAATAATGTAACTGCTACATGTGATTAACTGGACTTCATGTTCCATAGCTTCCTGACTTCGTTGCGGTGGTGTTGGCAGCACTCCTGATTGCTTTCAGCTAGAAATCTATCTCTTACCGGTTGAAAACAATACAAAGCACAAATGAACAATAACGAGATCACATTCACAAAAGGCAAAGTGTCAGCCTTGCTAGAACTAGGGTTTTCTTTGCGAGCTACAAGCAAGCGACTAAATGTCCTTTACACAAATGTGCATCGATGGCATAATGATGATTTTCGACTCTGTCGTAAAGAGGGCTCTGGCCGTCCACGCAAAACATCCAAACGTAGAGACCGCCTAATTTTGAGATTTGTTAAAGTTGATCCAAGTCTCTCGTCAACTGAGATGGCTGCACTAGTCTATTTCTAAGTCCACTATTCGTAGAAGACTTATTGAGTCGAATTTCAAGAGCTGTAAGAGGCCCTCTCAGATCGAATTATCAGATCAGCATACAAAAAAGACGTCTCAGATGGGCAATGAGTCATTGTCACTGGCGAAATCAATGGGATCGGGTTGTCTGTTCTGATGAGGCATCAGTCCGTCTGAAGGATAGTGATGGTCGATTGAGATTATGGATAAAATCTGATCAGGAAATTCCGAGACATTTACATCGTCCCCGGGTACAAGGTGATGCAACTCTACTGATTTGGGCTGGCATTTGGACCAATGGCCGCTCTGAACTTCACATACCCCAAGGAACCATGAATTCTGAACGCTATGTGAATGTTTTACGAATGAACATTGGCCAAATGACAAATCAACTTGGTGATCCATTGACTTGGCTATTTATGGATGATAATGCTACGTGTCACAGGAGTAGTAGAGTCAACTTATGCAAGTCTCAATTAGGGCTTAGGACATTATCTTGGCCAGCTCGTTCTCCTGATCTGAATTCCATAGAAAATGTATGGAGTATTCTAAAACGTAGCGTTCGTCGTTCACTGCTGCCTACAGATGGCGTATCACAACTTACGTCACTGTTAAAAAGAAGTGGAGAAAGTTAGATCAGTCAAAAATCAACGATATCATCGAATCAATGCCTAGACGAATTGGTAATGTCATTGACAATAAGGGTAGGGCCACAAAATATTAGCTTCTTAAGAACCGTTACTGTATCATAGCTTATCAGATTATATAAGGACATTTAAATATATTAGGGACATGAAATAACATGAAAAATGCTTTCTGTATCATACTTATGTTTTATTTAGTCAAATTTTAGGATGATCCACTTTTTATGAAGCGGACTGTATATCGCTATTACCTCTTTAAAGTATGAAGGTGGCTGTTCAAATAAAGGATAGGCAGACTTGGGTTTGGCCTTCAAGCTTTCCCCAAACTTGGGCAAGCAGTCCAATACCCAAGCACAGGGTTGGAAAACTTCGGTTTCGATAGTAGGGGTTTACAAATCTGCGCCTTACTTAGCTGTCAGGTCTTTCGCTACAGATATTCCAGCTCCTGCGAATGCCAAGCGAAGAGGAGATTGTGCATGTTATGATGTACTGTATTAATCTAACCGCTGAGATCACGTGTATCCTGTATGTATATCAGAGCATTCGTACATGGTTTTCAACATCAATGAGAGCTCGGAAATTCTTTCAATGCTTCATTCTTACATCTTTGGTTTTCGACCTGATGATCCCTTATTAACGGTGCATGACTGTATCCACGTAAAGGCCTTCGTATTTTAACAGGCTCTAATGTATAAAGACAGAAACGGGACAGTTTCATTAATATCTCTTACTCAGTCCGTTGTTCTCTCAAATCACATGGTGCCACCAGTGAGTATTTATTTATGCTTTCCTGGCCCCTTGATTTTAAGGCGTGTATGTGTCAGAGTAGCTGATAATAAATTATTCCAAGGGAATATTGCTGCATCTATAGAATTGAAGGAAGTAAACAGCAACTTTTTTGTCAGACTCATGACGCCTAGCGATTTTCTGAAGTGCATCCACCAAGAGACTCGGTAAAATATCATCAGGAAAGGAGAAAATAAAATGATCATTCATCAGTGTCATATTCAATCCCTAAGGCAGTCCCATTCCCTCTTCAGACATGATTCGCTCGACCATGATATAGTTCGATATGTCATTATAAGTTTACGAAATATATTCGTTAAAGCTCCGCTAGACTTTCAATGTGCAATTTATACCACATTTTATTAAAACCGATGTCGCACTAGCACATGTGACCTGATAATATGTTAAGAAACGACAATACAACGAATGCTAATATAATGAACTACAGAATTAGATATTTTGTTTATTTGCTTCGGTTTGCTAGAAGTGTGATTAATACGAAATTGACGGAACATCGAGTGGGGAAAAAGGAATTCCTTATGCCTTACAGAGATAGGAAATAGTCGTGCGTCGCTTGCGGAATAATGTGAGTTCCAGCAAAATGCTTCGATTGCCAAAATTCTCTCAGATTCGAAGAATTCAGATCATTGAGCACAAGTTTTCTTCATAGTGTTGACCCCTCCGATCATTATTAAAGAAAGTAGTAGGCGTACGAAAATTAGTTCACTTGATGATTTCACCATCCTCTCCTCAGCATTGCTCACTGTATAGTGCATACATTGAATCGAAGCCAGACATCGATGTGTGTTTTGGTGTCTGCGAAGTGATATCACAGCACGCACACATCTCTCACTGGCTAACCTCTGCTGACAGCGTATTGTTTGCCACTTCCAATAGCAAGCGATACACGAATTATCCATTCGAGAAGGAGCAAGTTGTCTAATTCTGTTATGTGACATTTTGATATTAAGGTTACATACAGTTTTTCCTTTCTAGGAAACCGAAGCGCGCGCAGATGAATCTAATTCTGTGAATGAAACATTCAATTTAATTAAGATTTAATCAATCAAAATGTAAGTTGTACATGTAGAAAACTCGCAGTCTAAACATATGACGAATACATGTCTAAACGGCAAATAAACACAGTTAATGTATGCAACTTCTCAATCGCTGACGAAATGGAATGCATTGCCTATTCTTTGCTCTCATGATGATGCATTGTGCCCATAGATACTAAACAGTGACATGATTTCCAAAGCTGAGCGTCTGATTATCATGAGTTTATCCTATTCAACGGGCAAAGCTAACATAGCTTGAGTTGACATACGCAATTTGTATAAATATTCTTATGCAGTTCTACACAATCTGCAATATTCCCTTTCTTAAAATTCTTTATATTATGCTACCTGCAAGTCTGACAATTCAAATCTAAAACTTTACCCCAAAGCAAACTCCAATCTTTGTCCCCAGGTCGATGCGGTTGAAAAATCAGATAGCAGGGTTACGCATGGGAAATTGAGTATTATGTTTCCTAATTAGACATGAATTTAGTATAATACATGTAAGCAATCGATGAAAAATTGCTTTTATAAGTTAAAATATCTTCTAAGAAAAAACCCAAAATTTACCAAAAGCAAAAGAGGGCAGTATTGACAGTTAGAAGCCGTAATATTTGCAACATGTTTCAGTAGGCAAGCTGCCATCATCAGTGACAACGATCAATGAAAAATGATGAAATATATACAAGACTTGATGACATGAAAACTCAAACAGGAAAAGTGGCTGTGATTAGTTGCGGTTATTCATGAGACAATGCGAATGAAGAAATGACTTTATTTTCAGCGATTCAGCAATTATTTTGTGTATGGAGCAAAATAAGTATTTTAGGGAAGTATGTAATCAAAGCATGATTTGTGGCGACAGCTATGATATTACTTTTTCGCCAGCTCTTATAAGCAGTTTTAGTTGATATCGCAATTAGCAACAGAATAGTATTGAAATATTGAATGGAAGTGACTGAATAGTTATGTCAAAACTATGAAACAGCGACTATTTTGACTATTGAAACCATTGTAATCAAGATGACACATTGATTTTCCTTTTTACGTAGACAAACTAAGCTATAAATATGAGATAGTTATTTGATGACATACATAATGATGACTAGTATCCCAACGTCGTGGGTTGTCGCAAGAGACCTTGGATATTCGTTCAAAGCTATAGAAACTGTAACAAATCTCAGTGAAAATATCAACGCTGGTGATTTAGTTGATCGACTAATGGATCTAGATGAGCATGCTATGAATCACAATTTGGATCGTAGGTGGATAGAGGATTTCTCCATGCTACACTGCAATGATAGTGAAATTCAAAGTGTTTAAATATATCAAGTGTGGAAACTCCCCATTACTCTAATGTATTTTTAGTGGCGACGAATCCGCCATCTTTTTTCGCCAAGATAATTTTCAGATATTTATATTCATCAATTTCAAAAAGTCGCTGTGGCTAAAATATTTGGTTACAACTTCACTTTTCTAGTGATTCCTACATAAAATTTACTGCTTTATTCATTTTTCACATCAATTTTGATGTTGAACGTGTCATTTCTGAATAAAATGGCTTTATAGATGAAACAGTGGAGAAATTGTCTCATTTGGCTCTCAGATATTGTTTATCTACATATTGAAGATGCATCTAATACAAATATTTCCTGGAATGAGAAGAAAAGAATATGTGCCCGCTATTTTAGCAACATTTTTGTGCTTTAGATGGTTTTTTAACGTTTCATCTGCCAGTGAAGATCAAATACGCGTGGTTGACGCACGTGACTCTTGCGCTTGTCCTAAAACAGCCAGTCATGCTCTTATTTTACTGATATCTGTGTTCATACATTGAGTGCCCCAGTTGCAGGAAATTCCAACATCTTCATGGTAATTGAGCGAGATGTTCCCACGCAAATCACTCTACGCTTTCACTGTTGTGACGTCATGCCTAGTCGCTGTCTGATTGCTTTATTAAGTAAGGAAGCAGACAGACAGTCGCTACTGTGACTGTTCATAAGGCGCACGATGTTCTAAATTTTGCTGTTCAGTGAATCATTATGATCTGTGCGTGAAATGGCGTCTGGTAAGTTGATGTTAATGATAGTTAATTGAATCAACTCAAAGTTTTGCAACACGAGTATGGTCACTACATCTGATGCAGTTGATATCACCCATCCACGGTTATACATTATATTTAGTAAAAGTAAATTTAATTTTTAAGTGGCAACTCAGTGATGGTTAACTACATAGTCCACACAACCTCGTTCATGATGATGTTCAAGGTTGACAAAGACTCTGTCTAATGGTCGATCTTGTAAAAAACAGTTTGACACAATCAACTGGATCAGTAAGTCGGTCAAATTTTTGGCATATAATGAAACTATGTGTAAAGACGATACGTGTATAAGGTGCAATAATTTCCGCCATGCCCATTATGATTGGGCAACAAGATCAATTTCGCACTATTGATCCGATTCAACCCAGTTTACCCCATCATGAATGTTATACGAAAAGCTTCTTCCAAGTTACTATGTTTGATAACGAACACCTTTTTATAACAATTTTAGTAGGCCTATTAGAGAAAGAGTAGTGGCAGCTGAGAGAGTCTATTTGTAACAGTGCTTTCAAAAAAGAAACTTAGCGGTTCTTTAATTCAATTAGCAAAAATGAAATTAATTTTTAGTTGCCAACAAGGCTTGATTTGATCCGATATCAAAAGAGGTGAGGTTATTCACACGCAATGTTGCGTGTAAATAACCAGACAACTGAGGCCAAGTTATTCCCACGTAAAAGTGGGTGCCAGCAGCCATAACTATACAGTGAGGTTTTCAAACGCAACAATTCGTCGAAATGGTAACTGTCTTTGCTGAGCGGTTACATTTTTGCATGATCGATCCAAATATTCCGCATAATTTATTTAGGCATTCATCGTTGGAATTAAGCAATTGCTTCTTAGAAGTGGTTGTCTACTGAACACGTTACCAAAGTTTCATAGCATCAAATTTATTGGAAGTTTTACAGATTTTTAGCATATATATGTAATGATATACTGAATCTGTCTTCTTGGCAATCCGTATTCGCTGCTCGTCCGCGATTTCCACATGATCATCATTATTCTTCAGTAATTGTACAGTTTTTAATTTGATGTGAAATCAACATATTTGAGAACAGTGGTAGGCATATCAGAAGGTACAAATTGATGCACTTGTTTAATCTGTAGGAGTAGGCATATTCAAAATGTTGAAGCGGCCACTGATTCCTTTGCATAGTTATTCGGATGAAGCTTTTTGACATGCGGCAAACTAAGGCGAATCAGACATTGTTGGTAAGAAATCTGTTTATTTGCTCAATAAATCAGAGAAGTCATTTTAAAATTAGGAGCGATAACCTAAAGTGCAGCGATGCCGATAGCTTGATCTGACTTGTAAGTGACCTCATCGTCTGAACAGAAAACACTTGAGGTTAACAAAGTCATTTCACGACAACTCGTCAAGCGATGATGACCAGACCACATCCCTTATATTAATATGCTTGGCTTAATAAAGGTATGGCAAGGTAGTGGTCGTGGGAAGATTTCAAATTGCAGTGGATGAGACGAAGAGGGAGAGAGAACAATGCACACACTATCAGCAATGATGCTTCGAACAGACGAAGTCACATCAAGCAAGCTGTTGACATCGCTCCACTTTACGTTATTGTATCTAATGCAAAAAGTACTTTCCGATCTACATAAAATTTTGCATCTAGGTAGAAAACATGCTTAAGTACGTGTATCCGAAGTTTAGTGACGATTGATTCATATCAGTAGATTTTAGACAAATTAGAAAACCTGGGGGGAGATAGCCCATAAGTACCGTCAGTGGTAGGCAACCAATGTGGTAGTGATGACCTACAGATCTAGATGATTACATCACAATAATTGGTTGTACTGCATCGGCCGTTAGAGGAATCGAATACCTACAAACTTGTATTGTTATGAGTCTGACACATTTGCTGCAATATTTTTTATTTAAGCCTTTAACAGAAGCTTAATAATCAAATTTTGATCAATTTAGAAAAGCTCTTTCTTCAACCGAAATTTATATTTATCATGATTTGAAAATATCCTAAATAACTACTGTAAGTTTATTTTATGATATTAGCTGATGAAAACAATGATTTTTTATGGGTGTGCGCTGCACTCACCTGCTCGCACCGAAAATTTTCGAAGTCATGCTGAAGCAATTATTAGTAGGCCTATATGTGACATATAATTTGTTAAAATAAAGTTAGCCTACATATTCGCAAGAGGAGCAACAGCGGGGTATTCACAGCGAAATAATAAAAATTCTGAGAGATTTTGCTGCCAAAAATAATTTGTCATAAACTTGAATGCCCAGTAAATTTCCGTCTTGAAAAAATGCTATTCATGTCTATTACTTTCTTGGATATTGAAATTGAAATATAATTGAAATATTGCTTTAGGAAGTTACCTTTCATCCTCCCTATATATGTGCATTTTTGTCAACATCGTGAAGCAGTATGAGGCAATCAGTATTCAGTACTCTATACTGCACTTTGAAATGCTTAATACCGATGTTAGATGAACATGTACGGTGGAATTAATTGATAATTATCCGCAACGTCTAGACAAAAACTTGAATGAACAGCACTCGAAATTTGATTTGCAAAAGTGATCAAACCAAAAGTGAAACGTTTTGTGGTATATTCTATATAGCTTTATAATGCAAATTTCGGTTGAAGGCCTTTTGTGAATTGATGCAGCCTATGATGTTCCAACCGATGAAATCAAATCTGCGTCACAAATGTTTTCATCTGCATCTGAATGTTTCGTGTTGCTTTCCTCTTTCTGTTGTGAATATAATTTTACTTTTCAGTGATTTGCCGAAAGCCGAGGAACTATTGTATTAATTGCTCAATATACTCGAATGCAATTAATACAAAGTATCTGCAGCTTAAGGCTGGAGCGTCATTCATCATTTTTCATTATTTCATCACTAACAAAAACAGTCATTTACGTGATACATCAATAATTTAGTGACAACATTTCAGAATTTGACTATTTCTTTATAAATTGTCATCTCAACACGGATCATCAAATACGGCTATTGATCATAGAATGGAATACGAGGGAATACTCAGATGTAAGAAAAAAATAATATGTAAGGATGTCAATAAAATAATTGTTAAATTTCACATAGGATGCTTTCATAATCAGATGAAAAAAATAGTACTAAGAGTATATAATGTAGGTAAGGTTTATCATGTTTCCAACATACATTCATGAATGGAAATTTAAAAACTAATCAATGAATGTATGTACAATTGGCTATCAATAAGAAAATGAAGCATTTCTAGATTTGATACAAAGATTTTCAGATGTTCAGTGGGCAAAATTTTGTAAACACGTTCATACACAGTACATGAATGCAATCATAAGTACCCCCGTCCTTAAATCGTATAGAGTGGTTTGTAGTCGTCTATACCTTAATAATCAATTAATTTCTATGCCAAATCGAATCTAGCATTTTAACCATAGAAATGGCTCTTCATCTCATGTTTTTGTCTTCCAGATGTCTACGGATAACTATGTAATTTTTCACTACTTCATAGTTTTGACATAGCTATTCAGCCCCTTCTATTCAATATTTCAATACTATTCTGTTGTCAATTGCGATATCAAATAAAACTGCTTATAAGAGCTGGCGAAAAAGTAATATCATAGCTGTCGCCACAAATCAACCATTGATTCCATACTTCCCTTATATACTTACTTTGGTGAAATTAGGAGGATCAAATTGGAACGACATGGATAGAAGGAAACATCTGACAGTGTTTTAATAAAAAGTTCTCCCAATAAAAGTGACTTCAGAAGGAAATTAGAAGAAGCGACATTTAAATTTTTTATGTGAACGGAACTGCGTTAAATGTTTTAAACAGGAACGATCCCTTCTCTTTTTGCCATGTTCTCTTAGCGTTATGTGTTCTACATGTTATGTACCCTTTAAAACTTCATCTTGTCCCCTTTGTGATGAAGAAATATTTTCAACAGTCCTGTATATCGTGCATGATGAGTCATCATGCACGTCTGTGATTGGTCACTATTGTGTCTTTGTTTGACTTTTCTATATAAGGAGGACATTGTTCCGTTCTATTTCAAGCATAATTTGAGGCTAATACAATGTCAATCAGCATGTCGTTCACTACCAACATTCCCATTTCAATAATTTACCGAAGTCAACTCTTCACCGGCAATATATTTTATTCTGCCGTGAATATAACTGGCTATAAAGCGGATTTGGTGGATCTGATGGAGGAAATAGTGAAGTATTTCCGCTGCGGAGAGGACGTTGTGGTGCAGAGAATGTTAATGAGAGTCGTGAACAACGCTCTTACACGAGTTGCAAGATTTTGGCTCAATGAAGTATTTCGCCCACTAGCGCAAACGGAGATTGTACCGGAATACTCTCGCTGTTGGTGCAGCAGTATCCAACGGAAACTCAACACATGTCTCCATGACATTATCACCTCCAGCTACTATGACGAGAAGGGTGACAAATGCAAATTGGACTTATTCAGTGGATCGCCATCAGTAAGCATCAATGTGGCTGCTCAAGGACATTCTGAGGTAATCAGTTTGCGGGCATACTATGCCAATATTTTAAAGACTTTCCATTCAAAGCCCTGCTGTATGTGCTGTCCAATTTCAAAACATCTAATGAAAGACATTGAGCAGCTCATAACTGCTACAAATCAGACTCTAGCCGATGTGAGTGTTTATCAGTTTCCTTCTACAACTTGTTAAGTGTTTTATGTAATTTTTATAAGTACCAGCAACAAACTCTGTGTGAATGCTTGTAAACTTTTGTGTATAATGTTGTGAGTACTAAGCAAAAATTGTAATTGTATTATCTATTTCCATATTAGAATAAAAATGTCTGTAAAACGGAAGGCATCTTCTCGTCAATCGAAACGGTCCTTCAAACCTTCAAGTCAGTTTAAAAAGGCGTTGCGAAAGTTAAACAGGATACATGATAATAGAAAGAAGTGTAAATTGATTCAAAATTCGAGTGATGATTTCATTCGTGATTTAGCTTTTGCAATACACAAATGTCTACCTATTTACAAGCCTCTATTGAATGCTGGCTCTTTGAATAGCATAAAAAAGTTTTCAAATCCAAGGAGTAGTGATAAGAAAAGGCGAAACTTAATTCAGCGCGGTGGTGGTGGGTTTCTAAGTATGTTAAATGATATTGAAAACAGTATTAATGGTGTAATCAATAGTCCGCTTGGAAGGATTGCAGCAACTGTTGCAATGTTAATATAAGGTTAGCGAATCATAAAGTGACACGTCATCACTTTGATCGATTAGTCATATATAGGTGTATATAACGAAGACGCTTTAATGATATTTTATCACTTTCAAGTGACAATTCATTTGCGCCGGTTGAAAGCTCCGAATTAGTACTTGTTGAAACATGACTCAGAAAATGTATACAATCAGAGAGGAAGGTGACGCTTTTGAGCAAGATCTCTTGAAGCTTCGTCCGCCACGAAAGGTGCAAGAGATTGGAAATACATTCTACTTTCAAACCTTGAATTATGGTGATGATGGCTTTTATCTTCAAGTTCCATTCTTCCACAGTAATGGTATGTCTACATCAGGGTATAGCAATATGAGACAAATGCGAGTGACTTTTCCAAAATGGCAACAGGTGATTCTTAAAACTATTGACTCTTTCGCGAAAGAATGTGTTGAGCTGCCTGAAAGTGCTCCCACTCATTGGAGAAAGGCATTAGAGGAAGGAGTTGGTTACAAGGAATTGCCGGAATTCGATACACTGTTTTTAAAACTATCGGATCATTTTCAAGCATTCGATCTCTTTACAAACGCGATGTAATGTGAGGATCTCAAACGGGTCGCTATATGGGCTTAGTGCACGTTACCGGACTTTATATTGGCTCACGTGGTTCGACTGGTAAAGTCGCATCTTTACAAATGAAGGTTCTTCAACTAGTCTATGAACCACTACCAATTGATAAATGTTTAATTAACATTGACAAGACTGCTTCAAGTGATGGGAAGGAAGAGAGCAAAAAGTGAGGGCGGAAATCTAAAGATGGGAATCCTAAATTGAAGTTGAAGCGCCAAGATGCTGACTTGAAAACTTTCTATAATCCTAATTGTGATGAGGAAACACAAATGTTTTAATTTGTAAATGTAACTTGAAAGTTTCTATTCTGAATGTAAATAAACGTGATCTGGAACATGTGTCTGTTTAGTTGTTCTAAGCAAAATTAGCGGGATGATGAATTTTATGTTAATGGAATTATAAGATGACAGATTTTCGTCTATTCACCGATCGCACAATGTGTGTCGCTGGACCAAGTCAGTCCGGTAAAACTACATTTGTAACTGAATTGCTACAATATAGAAATGAAATGTTTAACAAGGAAATTAAGAGAGTCAAATGGTATTATGGAATATTTCAACCACAACTACATTCTGCACTTCGCCAGAAAGGTTATGAGGTGAAGCAAGGGTTGCCATCAATTGAGGATATCAAAGCAGGTGACTTACTAGCATTAGATGATCTATTACGAGAAAGCAAATCTTCAAAGGATGTAACTGAAATATTCATTCAAACTGCACATCATAGGGAAGCTTTTATTATCTACATCACCCAAAACATCTTCGATGGAGGGAAAGAGCAAAGAACTAGAAGTTTGAATACACATTATTTGGCAATATTTAAAAATCCAAGAGATAGCAGTCAGATACATCATCTCAGTAGACAGATATTACCTCAACAACCTAAAGTACTTTCAAAAATATATGAAGATGTAACAAAGAAACCACATGGTTATCTATTTATTGATCTAACCCAGGAATGTCCGGAACGACTTCGATTTCGAACAAATATCATACCTAATTCCGCTGAACCAATGACAGTTTTCTCGGTTCACAGTTAGTTTTAAGCAATGTACTTTGTTGCCTTATTATTTTCAAACATGTCGTATTCAAAGATGGTAGTCATTCCTCAAGAGGAGTATGTACAATTGACTACATTACAAAGTGCACAGGAAGTCAAAAATATAGATCAACCTATTACGAATCAACTTAAGGAACTAACACAAAAGGATATGGAAATTCAGAAGATTAAGGATCCTTATCGACGAATGCAGTTAGCAGCTGAAAACATTGACGAGAGGCGACAGATTCGTGACAAGGTGCGACGATTTATAACCTTGTCAACACCTCGACCATATTGTGTGCGCGCTGAGCGATTATTTGACTTCATTGATCCACATGTGAAGTTCAATGAGAGAGGAGAGATAATAGATGAAGCAACTGGTGATGTTATTAGAAATAGTCACATAGATGACCTTCTGCAATATGCTGTCAGAGATGTAAGGCGAAAACTAGGTGCACCACAAGGGTGGTCATATTTTCAGAAAATTTTATCTGATCAAAATGTACCTCACAATATTATTGGAGGACCGACTGTGAATGAATTGGATAAGGGTCACTTACAAGATGGATCAAAGAGTAAAACACCCACGATGGCGGTCAAGCGAGAGCTTCATGATCCCGATGATCTGCAACCAAAAAGAGCTACTAGGCGCTCAATGCGTGTTGCGAAGGAGTATAGTAAATATTAAGCAAATATGAATTAAGCCTTGCCTCTCTCATATCATGTCGTTACAAAAATTTTGCTGTTGTTTGAAATCTGCGCTCGAAGGTAAAGCAGAAGAGGGCATAGAGGTTGATATCAATTGTGTTAGCAGTTGCTGTGCGAGTAATACGCGTGCAAAATCAGAAAAAAGACGATGAGTACAGCAGTGAAACTCAGAAAGATTTATTACGACTTAAATCATCCCGCAAGTTTCAGTCGTCCGGAGGTTCTAGCTCGTGCAGCAGGTGTGGGAATAGAGAAAGTCAAGAAGTGGTTGAGGAGTCAACCGACTTACACTCTTCACAAAATGCGAGAAAACGGTTTCCAACAAGAAAATATGTTGTTAACAATACAGATAGTCAATGGCAAGCGGACTTGGCTGACATGCAACAGATATCACAGTACAATGATGGCTATAAATACATCTTAACTGTAATAGATATTTTATCTCGCTATGCTTGGGCACGTGCGCTGAAATCAAAACGAGGACCAGAAGTTGAAGCGGCTTTTCAGAGCATTTTCGATGAGGGGCGTGTTCCGCAAAGAATACAGACCGATCAAGGGAAGGAATTCGAAAACTCTCATGTACGAAGTCTCCTTAAAAGTCATAATGTGGAATTGTTTAGTGTCAAAAGTGCTTATAAAGCTGCCATGGTTGAGAGGTTCAATCGCACACTGAAGAAAAAAATATGGCGCTGTTTCACTGCAAAAAATACACATGTTTGGGTAGGTGAGCTGCAGAAATTTGTTAAGAATTACAATGAAAGCTACCATCGAATCATTAAGATGAAACCAGTTGATGTTACCCCAGATAATGCGATGGATGTATGGCTTCGATTGTATGATAAGAAAGCGAAAAACATTTCCAATGAAAAGAAAATTAATGTTGGTGATAGAGTTCGGATTTCAAAGGTTAAGTCTACATTTGAGAAGGGGTATCTACAGTGTACCTAATTGGACTGAAGAAGAGTTTTTTGTGGATGAAGTAAATACAAAATTTAGACTCACCATGTATAAATTAATAGATTACCATGGCAATCCAATTGAAGGAAAATTTTACTCTTATGAATTGCAAGTAGTAGACAGAAGTGAAGAGGTGTATATGATTGACAAAATAATTAGGAGGAAAGGTCATGGCAATCAAAGGAAATATCTAGTTAAATGGAAAGGATATCCTGATTCATTCAATAGCTGGATAACGCACCAGGATCTACAAAATGTGGACGTGGGAGACACTCGTAACTTTTAAGCTAATATAGCATGTGACTTCTTCCATATATGAGTTTAACATGTCTACTAACTTCAACATCATTCTTCCAAGCAATAGCAACCCCAAGATATTCCCAAGTAACAAACCATCTCTATACTCTGTTGAATTCGATAATCCAATTACTCTGCATGGACCCCATGAAGTTGCTCTAACTGAAATTACTTATTACAACGATATCAGTTTGCTAAAGAGCAACTATTTTGAATTACATAAAGAAGTGCGAGAGAAGGATGATTGCTTTCGCATATTTCAAAATAGTCTACATGGTACATGGGCTTTTCATCATCTAACTTTACATCCTTTTTCAACATCTTTACCATCTGTCCAAAACATGATTAAAATTCAAAAGGCATTTGCAACGTCAACTTTTGATTCTAAGGTTCCCACAATGAGCTTGCAAGATACAGAAAAGGAAATCGGTAGAATGTTTGAACGAATAAATGATCTCTTCAAGCTGACTTTGAATAAATTCTACAAACCAGTCATAAAGGGGTCAACAAAATTGATGAAGGAAGGGAAGCATGTTCTTCTTGTATTAGGTAAGGATTTGAGTCATACTTTTGGGTATTCCAGAACAACTTTCTCATCAAGGTATTGGTACAATGGACGTGGGTGGAATTCGGAGAGGAAAGTCACTGATTTTCAATGTAAAATTGGGCCATTGTATGCATTACAAAAAAGGAGCATCCGAGTAAAAAATAAATTTGAGGTCATTAGAAGTGTTGAAGACTTTGCAAGAAAGTTTCAAGGATCAATGCCAGAAACGTTAGTGACTTGTGAATATAAGAAAGAGAAAGTAACCTTATTTACTGTTGAAACGGAGGCAGAATTTATTGTTTTTACTAAAAAGACACCATTGGAAAAGTCTGAGTCCGCTGTTATTGAATTCGGATCTGAAATGATTGAGATGTTTAAGGGCCTTGAAAGCGCACCTTGGTTGACAGAATTAAATGATACATTCAAGGTTCAATTGTCCTCTTCTAGACTCAAAGCATCAACAAATTCTTCATGGGATATCCACGTATACAGCGAAGACATATTGGGTGATGAATTGTCTACTTCCAGTGAACTTGTAAAAAGAGTTAATTTGAACATTGAAAGCTTGAAAACGCCATCTGAATTGTGTACAAAGTTAAATGAGTTTGGTGTAGATTACCTTGATGCAGATGAATATCACTTTTCTTATGACCCACATAAGAAACGCATGATTGTAAAGGTAGGGAAGAACTCTCTTATCAAGCTGGATAGCGTGTTAACGACCACATTGGGATTCTCAAAATCGATTATTTATGAAGGCACATCAATAGGCGATACAGCCCCATCACTAGAGCGTGATATAAGTAACTTATACGTCTATTGTAACATTGTTGAATATACAAGGGTTGGCGACATTGAGGCCCCACTTCTGCGCACATTTCCTCTCTCATCCGTAAGGAAGCAACTAATCAATCGGGAATTTTTTAACACAATGTATCTACCAATCAGCCGAAATTTCATCGGTAGAATTGACATATCAATTCATGATGACGCAGGAGAAGTAGTACCGTTCTGTGGTGGTGTTACTGTTTTGGCCCTACATATTAGGTCAAGAGAATAAGGCTTTACGCTATTGTGACTTCCATAGTTATTCAATAGCCATAATGACAGGCATTTACAGTAGACCGTCATATCAGAGCGGTTATCCCGTGTTTGTTGGGGGTAGACGACAAGTTGGAGGAGGCATATTTGGTGCACTAAGACGTATGGTTCTTCCAACACTCAAAAAGTATGGCGTACCAATCTTGAAGCGTGTTGGAAGCAGGGCATTAGATTTCGGTGCAAATGTTGCAGCTGATGCGCTTCAAGGTGAGGCTATCGGTGAATCTATGAAAATGCGCGCGCAGCAATCTGCCATAGACGCATTAGATGATTTAACAAAGACGAGACGTACAGTTCGGAAGAAGCGTAGGAAGTCAAGACAAGTTGGATCCGGTCGAGTTACTAAGCAAAGACGCAGGAAAAGTAAAAAGCCGACTAGAGCAGCACGTTCTAAATCTAGACGTTGAGTGAAAACAAGAAAGCGCAAACGTAATTCCACAGCGACTAGAAACAAGTCAAAACGAAGGAAGACAACATATTTATAGAGCTAATACGATGCAGAGTATCAATTCGGCTTTGTGTTTCTTCGATTCTCCCCCTCATCAGACAGACATCATCTCCTCAACAATTGTAGACATAGTTCCCACAACAAATATCGATGGTAACCAGCAGCCTATTCAGTTTGATATACCTCCCAATCCTCAAGATTATATTGACTGTCAATCCATTGATTTAGAGTTGTGTATACAAATTAAGAAGACTGATGGTACAAATATCGATTCATCCAAGGATAAAGTGGGATTAGCAAATCTTCCTATTGCCAGTCTGTTCTCAGATGTGTATCTAATATTGAATGACAAACAGATTGAAGGAGGGGATCGAGCATATCCATATGGAGCATATATACATACAATGACTCAATTTCAAAAGCAAGCTAAACAGTCACACTTGCAAGTTTCTGGTAGGTATGATGATCAGCAAGGGAAATTTGATGATGTCTCAAATACAGGGTTGAAAAGACGAATGGATTTAACAGCGATTCAAAGGAATTATACTTGAAAGGACCCTATCTTGATTTCCTTCGTCAATCTAGATATCTGCTATCACAGGTTAAAATGCAAATAAAATTTATTCGTGCAAATCCTGAGTTCGCGTTAATGGCTTTTGGAGCTACAAACTATCAAGTCAGCATAAGTAATGCCGTGCTCAATGTAAGGAGAGTAACAATGAACCCGTCAGCGACAGGATTGAGGAAAAACAATGCAATATATCCAGTTAATCACAGTGTGTTGACAAACTTCACAATTGGTGCGGGATCATCCTCACATGCCTACCCAAATCTTTTTCCCTCTGCAATGCCAAAGGCGGTGTATATCACATTTGTGGAAAATGAGGCATTCATTGGTGCTTTTGAAGAGAATCCATTCAATTTCCAACACTTTAATGTTAGCAAACTAGCACTCTATCAGGATGGGAAATTTGTATCTTGCAAAGCATATGAGCCAAATTTCAAAGATGGTAAATTCGCACGTGAATATGGTTGTACTTTCACCGCCCTCAACATGTTTAATACAGATGATTCAAATGGAATTACAATGGATATGTGCAAGAATGGCTACTTCTTCATTATGTACAACCTCACAGCAGATGCAGATCTAGGCGGTGAAAGCGTAGGATTTACAAAGCCTGGAAATCTACGACTGGAGGTATCATTTGAGTCACCTTTCAAGAAAACAATTACTTGTCTCATTTATGCTATCTATGATAGCAAAGTTGAAATAACAAGAATGAGAGATGTGACTGTCAGCTATCAGCGATGAGTAACTTAAGCAACATAGAAATCTTGATGAAAATGAGGAAAGCTCATCCCTACTCCAAGACAATATTTCTCAATGTCTTTTCTAGAGATAATTTACCTGATTCAATTCCTTTCTATCCTTGTTCGCTTATCATCAATACGGATACCAACAATCTTGCCGGAAAACATTGGATTGCTGTATACATCAGTCGTTATAAAGTGGCCGAATATTTTGACTCTCTTAATGAACCTCGTTTACATGATATCGCATTATGGATGACCAGGTTCTCCTAAACTGTTAGGAAAGTGACATCGTTCCCACTTCAAAGTAATACATCTCTAATGTGTGGTGACTATGTACTCTATTTTGTCAACGAGAGACCATTGAAAAATAATTGTAAAAGTGCTTTAGAACTATTTTCAAAAAACTGTGATAAATTTGATGTAATTCTTACTAAATATGTTGAAACAGTTTTGAAATAAAGTTTTATGTTGTATCACTAACTTGCTCTCTTTTTTCCAAAACAAGGGTTTATAAGGAAAACAAAAACATATTCATATTTCATTATCTATTCACATATATACAAAATCTATTCACATATATACAAAATCTACAATTTGGTTTTCATGAAACATTTTTTCAAATCACATATGATGGGGGGTACATCACTTATGTCTTTGATGCCGGTTATCACAATCTTTCCATTATGGAACACATGAACATGATATGGATGCCAGTTAGTCAATTGAGCTGCTGGAAATAACTCCACTTCATAAGTTAGATTATGTGATGATGTAACTTTACGGAAGTCATAGTGATAGTGTAATTCACATAACACGGTCATTGTCTTCACTTTCCAATCAGATAATGAATCACCAAGTAAATGTTCCAAAGTTAAGTGTAGATATGAGAGATCACCCTCCATGACCCTTCCAATACATTGGATTGTTCCATTTGGAAAGATAATAGGATAGTGAGAGATTTATCCTTCCTCTGAATCCTCCATGTTAACATTGAGTGTCTTCCAAGATGTAAGCTCGTTGTCGGCTTCAATTTTGCGTTTTATCAGTAACCATTGTTTTCGTTGGGTATATTCCTCTCGATCTCTTGTAGATTGAGTTTTGACTTTGCTTTTGTAGTTAACATCCGATTTACAACTTCCAACCGTTTGATGTCCTCCATCTTTAATGAATGAAGTTATCTGTGGCAGTATCTTCCTTGTAAAGGTTTCCCATGTGACGTCACTGAAACGAAAAAATCGATATTCAACGTTTTGGTGAACAGACGTATAGTTTGACTGATGAATCACACTTTATCCATACCTTGTCATCAAGAGGAATCTTGATCCGAGTCTTATGGTTGTCAATGAGATCCGCAAAGTCTTTCAGTGAAGGCAATGAGTCAATACTAATGCAAACGCCACGATGTTTTCGATCACTATTTGCTATTGAATGACGAAATGCTATTCTTTTAGAATTTGTTATGTGAACGTTTTGAACGTCACTAAGTTTCCATGTTCTAATGTAATGAGGCATGTTCCGAAAGCTATGTTTCAAATTTCAGTTCAATGTTTGCCTAAAGTTGTTATTATATTAGCTCAACATATCGGAATGATGTTGAGTACAAATTCTTCACATCTTCATTCACATTAGGACTACCTATTTATTAGTAATCATTTCTACATATCGGAAAGATGTAGAAATTTCAATTTAGTAAGACTACTTATGTATTAGTAAGTGTTGCTACATGTCGGAAGATGTAGCAGTCGCAAGATCTATTACAAGTGAAATATTATATTGTTTTTATTTAGACTTATTCTACATCACCTGTGACAGGAAGGCATCTCCTTCTCTTCGACGGTGGGGGAAGACCTAGGCTGTAGTGTCCATATGGTAATGATAAATTTTTATCCAGCCAACAGCGCTTATTTCCTCCTCTCCCATCTATCCTAACCACCTCTGTATCCCTTCTTTCCATATACCCTATCTCCTTCCTTTACATTTTTCGCTCTATTCCCCTATCCCTCCTCCTATTCCCGCTTATTATTCCTTTCCTAATATCCTGTTTTTTTTTTTTTTGTTATCCCTTACCTCCTACAATTATCCCCTAATTCCGCCTTCCCGTTTCGTTCTACGTATCCTATATCCTCACAATCATCCTTTCCCTCCCGCTCTTTAAATCGCCCGTCCTTTTCCCTCCCGCTTATTCCTTTATTGCCTTTATTTCACTTTTCGCTCTGATATAACCATTTATCCCTATTTCCATATATTCAGCTTAATTCCCCTATCCCCCTTCCCTTTTCCTAATTCTTCCTACCTACTATCATCCTTGATATTTTTTCCCCAATTCCTATCCTATCCTTCCTCAATCGACCTCCATTTTTTAATCCTTCCCCTGTCCTGTTTCCTATCTTTCGCTCATCTCCTAATTCCCGATTATCCACATCCCCCCTTATCCTTATTTCCTATCCCGCTCATTCCTTAATTCCTATTCCTTCCTTACTCCTCCTCTTTCCTATATTCGTCCTTTCCCCCTATCCTATTTTCCATCCAATCACTAATCCTCCTCTTATTTACTCTCCTTATCCATCCTTTCCCTATCCCTCCTTCCTTCCTCACCCAATATTTCCCTCTTTTATTATCACTTATTCTTTCCTCCTATCATTTCCTTCTTTACCTATTTCCCTATCGGCTTATTCAGCATTCCTTCATTATCGCCACTCCATCCCATCCCCTAACGCTCGTCCTACCATTCACTATCCCCTCCGCTACTAATAAACTCGCTTACCTTCCACCCCTCATTCAGCCTCATTCCGCTCCATTCCGCTCCCTTTATTCCTTTTCCTTATTATTATCCTTATCTCCTATTCTCTGATATTCTCTATCCCCCTTATTTCGACTCCTCTTTTCCATTCGTAATCCTCTATTCCTTCGTCATCTACTTATCCCTCCTTATCCTCCCCCATTCCTCCATTATATATCCATATTCCTTATCCCTTCCTAATCACCATCCTTCCATATCCCGACTGTCCTCCTCCCTTCATTCCATATACTGCTTTCCTCGCCTTTATTTATCCTTGTCCTTTCGCGTATAATCTCATCCTTTCCCCCCCTAAATCCTCATTTTCATTCCCCCTATTCCTCAATAAATCTCTTTTTATCCTATCACCCTCCTTGTTCCTCTATTTTTCCTATCCCATCCCCAAAAATCACTCCTTCCTATTCGCATTATTCCTCCCTTCCTTCCCTTCCTTCCTTTAACACCACCTGCCTATGCCCATGCTCCACTAAATATCACCTTATATTCCGCTCCTCTCTTAAAAAATTTCCTCCCCCTTTCGCCCCCTCACCCTACTACTCTCTCCCCACTCCTTTTCCTATTTCCCCCTCATCTTCCTTTCCTACCTCGGCCCCCTCCTACCTCTTCGCTCTTTCCTTTACCCTCTTATCCTCCTCCTAATTTCCCACTTTATCCTTCCTTCCTATCCTTCCCTTATCCTCTTCCTTAATCACTAAATCACCCCTTCCTGTCCATTATACCTATTATTCCTACTATCCTATCCTTATTCTCATTCCTTGACGTGCTCCTATATCCTGTAATATCCTTACCCTTCCTATCAGCCTCTATCCTTCGCTTCCTTTCTATCCCCTTCCCAGTCTATTTAATTCGCCTCCTTCCTCACTGTCCTTATTTCCTTATCGCTTTATCCGCCTCTCTCCATATGTCGCTTATGTATCCCTCCCTCCTTTCCTTTTATCCTTAGCTATCACCTTCTCCTCTATCAGCTTATCCTCCCTCCATTCCTTCCTAATTATCCTTATCCCTACTTTAATCCATTCCCACTTTATTTTTACTTTCCTCTCTCCATCCTATGCATCCTTATCCTTATCACATTACCTTATCCCTATTATCCCCTCCACCCGTCCCTATTTATCCTCGCATCCTTTATCCTTTATCCCTTATCCCTTCGCCGCATCATGATACTCTCTCCCTTTATTCCCCTCCTTCGCTATCCTTAACCTTCCTATTTTTCCTCCATAATCGCTTCATTATCGCTATACTGCTATTCCACCTTTCCTTTTAACTTCGCCTACTTCCTCCGCTCTAAATTCTCCGATACCTTATTTCCTTATATTCCTCTATTCCCCGACCCCTATTCGCTTATCCTCCGATCCGTTCCCAACTTCATTCGCCCCACCCTAATCCTTCAACTATCCTCCTATCCTTATCTACCATCACTATATCCTCATTATTATTTTCTTTTTTTTATTCCTCTTTAACCTTTACTCGCACGCTCTATATTTACCTGTTCCATATCCATACTCCCCTCTTCCTACCATAATTTCACTAATCCTTATATTCCTCTCTTACCCATTTCGCTTCTGCTGCTTCTCCCTCCCTCCATATTCCCTGGTCTCTCCTTCTCCCTATATACAATATCCCTCACCTCCTCCTTAAAGCGCTATCCTGTATCTCACTCTCCTTCCTTCCTTATTTCTCTATATCCATTATTTCCCTCGGCTATCCCTGTCCTTTAGTATTTTCCTCCTATATTTATTCCTTATCCTAATTATTCTCTTATCCATCACTCCAATTCCCACTTATCGCTATCCTTTCCATATATCTCTCCTAACTCCTAATCCTGGCTCTTATCCTTCCCTTCCTTCTATCCGTGTTCCCCTTCTCACTCTCTGTTTCCTTCCTCCTCTTATTCCTTCCTTCCTATCCGATCCTTATCCTTATATCCTCCTAGCCAAATCCTCTCCTCCAATCTTATTTCCTATCCCGTCCCATCTTTATTCCCCTAAACATATTCTCTTTATCCATCCCTTCCTCCATTCCTCCTCATTAACCTAGTCCGCTATTTCCATTTTTTTACCTCCCTACCTATTCTCTATCGCTACCCTTATCCTCCAGCTTTTGCCTATTCCTATCGCATTCCATCCTCCTATCCTCTACCTTATCCCATCCTTATCGCTATCCTTAATATCCCTCATCCTATCCATCCATTCCTTCAGGCCTGTCCCTTTTATTCCTTACCCTTCCCATTTCGCTACCTTCCTATCCTTCCATCCCTTTTTAAATCCTCCTATCTTTATTTATACGCCTCTCCACATCCGTTTACTCGGCTACTCCATCCTCTAATCCTTTTTTCCTCTCCCCTCCTCCTTCCTTTTTATCCTTCCTTTTCTATCCTATACCTAATCATATTTATCCCTCATTTCTAATCCATTATCCTCTCCTCCTTCTATATCCCCTATCCTCTTTTCCTTTCGCCTAAAGCCCCCGCATCCTCCATATCCTATCATATTCCACCTTATTCCTTTCCTACCCTTATTCCTCTACCTTCCTATTTCCTTTATTCCATTCATCCTTTCGCTCTCCTTCCTATTCCTTCCTAAATATCTTCCTCCTCCTTTTTCCTTATCCTCTCCTCCCTCTCCATTCCGTTTTTTATTTATTCGCTTCCTTTCCTACCGTATCCTCTATCCATCCTCTCGCAATCCGCTTCCTTTATGACTTGAGATTTATCCATCTCCAAACCCCTCCCTATATCCTAACCATATTTCCATATTATTCCACTATTTTTCCCAATCCCTCAATGATACCTATCTTTTCCATTCGCCCTTTTCCCGCTCCCATCGCTTCCTACCACATTATCCTCTCTAACAGCGCTTATATCCTTAATCCTCCTATGAATCATATCGCTTCGCTAATTATCCCTCCATCCTTATCCTGTATCGCTTACCCCTAATTATCCTCCTCATCCTGTCTCCGCCTTCCTTATTTCCTTTTCCTATATCCAAGTATTCCTTCTCCTTCCATCCTTCCTACGCTTATACCTTCCCCTTGCTTTTCCTATTTATTTATCCCCTCCTAATCCCTTCCTATATTTCCTTTACCTTATCATGCTATTCTACACTCCTCTCATTCCTATACCTTATCCATCCTTATTCCTATCCTATTCCTATCCTATCCATCTCCTTAAAACCTATCCTAGCCCCTCACACCTTTTCCTAACTATCCTTTTCTATTCCCCCATCGCTTATTTATTCCTATTCTATTTATTATCCCTATATACTATCCTTCGACTCCCTTCTATAACCTCCTTATTCCTCTATCCTCATACGGCTATTTATATCCTTTCACCTTATATCCTAAATATTCCCCTTACCTGATCTGCTTCCTATATATCGCATCCCCTATTCCTCTTTTTTATCCTATCCTTTCCTTCCTATCGTCTGCTTCCTACTCACCTCCTACCTATTTTTCCTTCTCTATATTCCTATCATTCTTTTTCCCTATTCACTTCGCCTTCTATTCCTTTTTTATATTCCTATTCTTTCCTCTTCCAATTACCCTATCCAACTAAACTACACCTTTATCCTATATTCCGCTAATACTTCCTTTCCTACCTTCCTTCCGGCTTTTATCCTATTCGCTATTCCTTCCCAATATATCCTCCCTATCCCATTTATTACCTAACCATTATCGGGATCCCACTTCCCTCCTGCCTCATCCTTCCTTTATTTCCATTTCATTCCTTACCTATTCACTCCTTTATTTATTATATATCAGTCTCTCTCTATATTCCCCTTATCTATTCCCTCAGTATCCTAAATATTTATTCTTTATCCCTTATTTCTACTCCTAAACCACTCTCATCCTATCCTATTCCTATATTTCCCCTATTTCCTATCCACCATATCCTATTCCTTTCCTTATCCCCCTCCTTCTTTCTCCCTATCGCTAGTATCCTGAGTCCTTATCTTGGCTATTATCCAATTCCCCACCGGCTTATACGTCATTTTCCCTACGCTTATCCTCATATACCATATAATTCCTAATCCTTAATTTCCTAAATTTGATTCTCTTTCCTTTTTCCCCCTCTTCCTCTCCTCCTACCTCCACCACCTCTTTATTTTTTCGCCATCCATCACTTATAACCTCCGCGTCTATATTCGCCCCCTACCTGCTCCTATTCCACCACACCTTTTTCCTCCTCCTTATTCCTCATGATTTATCCTTTCTCCCTATTCCCTATTAATTTACTCCAATCCTTCCTTATTTCGCCTCTTTACCCTATCGCTAATCCATTTTCCTATTTTACTGCTCATATCATCCCGCTTCACCTATTTCCCTCTATCGTGCTTTCCTAATCCACCTAATATATCCTCCATCCTCGCTGCCCGCTATCCTATTTCGTTTACCTTATCCTTATGCGGCGCGATCCTATCCTTATCCTCATCTTCCCTCCCTTCCATCGTTCTTCCTTCCTCACTTACCCCTTCCTTCAATTTTACCTTTACACTTTCACCCTTTCCTTACCTTCTTATTATTCCCTTCCCCTCTTCCATCCATATTAATTCCCCTTCCTTCGCTTATCCTCTATTCACCATATCCCTTCCTTACCTTTATCCGAATTTCCCACACTGTTCACTATCCATCACACTAAATCCATATATCACCTATCCCCTTTCCTTCTCCCCTTTCCTATCCTTCTACCCTTCCTTATCCTCTATCCTCTCTTCTCTATGGCGCCTTATCCTTTCCTCTTCCTCCTGTACTCTCCTATATTATCCGTATCCTCGTTATTATTCCTCCTATCCTTCCTATCGGTCCATGTCGTCTAATCGGGGCTCCATTATCCACCTGTCCTATCCAATCCTATTCTCTCCTTCACTCGTATCCTTATCCTCTATGATCTTTCCTATCCTAAATCCATCCTTCTTCCTATTCCTTAACCCCTGCAAAATTAAATCTCTATATCGCTTTCCTTCCAGTACGATCCCTATCACCCTATCCTCCTTTATCCTACAATCTCTATCTATTCCTTCCATTCTCAATCTTCCACTATACCTATATTCTTCCTACCTCATCCTCCTCCCTTCTCACTCCCTCTTATTCCTCCATTTCTCCGTTCGCTATCGCTATTCCTCCTCATCCTCATACCATATCTCCATTTCCCATATATTCCATTATCAAATTCCATCTCCCTCCTCGAGCATACTATATTGCTCTTATCGGCTAATATTCCTTCCTTACCCATATATTACCTTTTATACCTTTATATATTCCCTATATTCATTCCATTATGTCCCACATTCGATACTACCTTCCTCCCATCGGCAGCTTATATATTCCTTCCCCTTATTTCGCATTTTTCCTCCTATATTCCATCTCTCCTCTTTTTTATCCACTATTATCCTCCCTCCTGATCCCTCCTCCCTCTCTTTCCACCTTTTCCGTATACCTTATCCTCCTATTACCTGCCCTCCTTATTCCACCTATCCTTCCTATTATCTCTACGGACCCCTATAATCCTCTCCCTCATTCCTTATATTTTCCTCCTTTCCTATCCATCTCGGCTTTCGCTGCCCGTATTCCTATTCCTAATTATCCCTTATTTTCGACTTCATCAACCTTATCCTATCCTTATGTTTATCCATTCCTATTCCTTTCGCCTTCTTTCATTTTTCCTTATCCCTATCCAATCCATATATTCCTTAATTTCGGCTCTTTTATCCGTTAATATATTTCCTAATGTGGTGGGCATCCATCTCGCTTTGCGGGTGGGGGGATGATGGAGAGAGGGGGGGTGGGGGTGGGGAGTTGCGTTCGATGGGGCGGGTGGTGTGGGTCTGGGATTTGGGGTCGTTATGAGTGTGTTCTGGAGGGGGTTAGCTGGGGATGGTGGGTGGGGAGTGTTTGCGAGGGAGTGCTGTATGTAGTAATACGGCTGTGTTGTACATTGAAAATTTCCAATTCTTTGGATCAATTAGTTACTAGCGACTAAATCACTGATTGGACGTCGGCAAGCGGTCTCACCCTCCCAAAGTTAAAGACCTCGCTTCCTAAATGATTTTTGGTGCTAACTATGTGATATTTTTGAATTTATAATTTGTCATAATCTTCAGTTGTATCATCATTCTCACTATGACAGACACTCCTATAGTCATTATGTTTCAATTTTTTAAACTGCTGCTCTCTGAATTCCTTTTGCACGTTTTGATGACATAAGAATCGTAGTAGTCTAGATATTTCATTGAATAATACATTTTCGGTTTTTAGTATGGATCATTTCCTAAAGCAACTATCCAGCACATTCATCCTTAAAACAACCTAACTAGAACTTTGTTTTGTAGTTGAGTATAGTCGGTTGATTGAACTGTCATAGTTTGAGAGAGTCAAACTTTTCAACACCTGAAGTATTAAGGAAGTATATCTTCCAGACGAACAGTATTGGTGATGTGTATAAAACAATAGGAAGAAAACTGTCGGTATCACCATCCACAAAAGCCGCGTTCTTATTATATCAGTGGAACACCCTTTTAGATCATTGTAATATAATTGATACATTCCAACTTACACTATAGTCCAAGTACATGCTATGACCAACATATATTAATTATATGTAAAACTATTGAAGGTTTATACATTTCCATACCAACCAGATCTTCATCATATTTTATGTTGAAACATAGAGAGAGATGATTTGACAATTTCAGTAATTGTTATCTCATTGTTGACTAGTTTAAATTTTTTCCTTCCTCCTATACATTTTCCATTGTTTTACCATATAAAGAATTATTTTTCAATTGTGTAGAATGACTTTCGAAGTCAGTGCTTGATTGAACCCTCTTCGTTGAGGAGTTCAATATCAATGTATGTTCTTAACCAAGGCTTTTGCGTGAATTTATGCCACTATGAATCTTCTTGATTCTCATGCCCATGGTCAAGTAAAATTTTAAAATTGAGTATGGACTACATAATTTTCCCCTACCAAATTTGATGGAGCAGAATTTTCTTGAATAGAAGGAAAAATGTGTATTTGGTCTTTAAGACTTTTTTCATATAGATTTTTTCATATATGTGAAAACATTCTCGTTCAATCATCTGCCATTTCTGAGCTAAAGGAAATCGGCAGTTGTCATCATGAATGGCTGCAGGATACCTTCTAAATCTAAATATAAAAATGTAGCCGATTTTCACATCATCATCTAAATTTTTGAACTATTTTCTTCATGTTAAAAAATTATCTAATTCCCTTTTCATTCAACCATTTTGAAATTTTGAAGTGGGGTAGATTTTTTTCTTACTGGAGTGAAGATACCGCAAAGGTTATTTAAAATCAAATCTACGTAGGGCTTTGGTACGACTTCCCTTGTGGTATTATTGCGTATGCTTCAAATGATGATAGCGCTCAGTGGTATGTTGGTGGTTAGGATTTGAAAATATTTGGAAGAGGGGATTTTTGTAGTGGTTATGTTTGGGGATTGTGGGTGGGTGGGGGGGGGGGGTGGATGTGGTTGTGTTTGTTTGTGAGGTTGTTTTAGTTGTGGGGGGTGTAGGTATTTTTGGTATTGGGGGGGGGGGATAGATTAAGATAGGGGGTAGATTGGAGAGTTTTATAGGAATTTGTGGAGGAATTAGTGTTTTATTAGTTGGATTGTGGAATTATGGGTTGATAATTTGGGAGTATTGTTTTGTATTGAATGGGAAGGGGTAGGGGGATGTGATAGTGAGGTTATGGAGATATGTTTGATGGTGTGGTTGGAATTTGGGGGGGGGGGGGGGTTTATGAGAAGGAATAGGGGGGGGTTGGGGGGGGTTGGTGGTTGTGTTTATAGAAATAGGTTTTTTTTATTTATATGTTTTGGCGGATGTGAATAAAAATTTATGAATATATTGCTTCATACGTTTGCAAGCCCTTGGCTAATTCACTCAAGGATGCACTTAGAAATTGATATGAGTCTAAGAATTTTAGTTTAAAAGTATACTGTCTTCCCTTTGTATTCATTTACAGGGACACTGGCGGATAAAGTTATATATTTTTCAGCAGTTGCTGCTACAACATCTAATTTCCAAGATTTCATTCTTCCAATCGCTTTATAGCAAACGATGTGACTATCATAATTTTTAAAATTGTGGAAAAATATGGGGAGCTCCCGTCTGTTAAGTCTTAACCGGAGATTGCATTTCCTACATAATGTTTGCCTATATCGTCCGGTGATATGATCATGATCACGAACTTTTATGACTTCATCGCTAAATTTCGATTTACATTTGTTGCAACATTCTGCATTCTCATGGCGTGCTTTTTCATCCGCTGACAGTGACATTGGCTCCTAGTTGTTGCACAGTGGTTGTCATATAAGTCTTGGGCTACAGTTTCTAAGTGGTGCAAGAAACCAATAATGCAATTTTCTCCCTCAAAGAGGTAATACTTGTTTTCAAATTTCGATTGAAGGGCATTATGCCAGACATGATAAGCTCCAATGGCCGCAGGTTTATGTATTTTATTATCAATGTAGCACTCTATATCTGCATAAATTACTAAAGGAGGACTTAGTTGATATTCCATGCTATTTGTTAGTACTTTTAGATCCGATGGCATTTTTTCTATTTGTGCTTTTCCTCGAATACAAAACTGGAAGTGTCGTTCTAGTGTTGTTTTATATGTGAATGACTGAGTGCATCTTTCGCAGAAGTATTTATGTCTTTTTAAAGTTCTCCTATACAATCTTGACAGCTTTCGAATTCCACAATAGTGTGCTGCTCCATTGTTTAGAATTAGCAAAATATTAACCGTTTGCCTACCAGTAAAGTTACTATTGTAACGAACACCTTTGAGTCCATTTTCATAAAAGTGAATGTTAATTTTAATATCATTATTTTTCTCAAATTTTGGAATATCTTTGATTGATACTGGTGTGGAAATGCCTTCCATATTTAGCTCAGATGTCCACTCACTATATGATTTTACTTCATTCCCTGAATAAGGTACTTCATTATAATGTGATATTGATAAAACTGCATATGGGAAGCAATCATTTGCATTTGAATTAACATTAATGACAGCTTTAGAGTTTTTTAACTTCTTTGGTAGAGGAAATGATTGTCCACCTGACAGTATTGGACTTGTTATTACATTGAACTCTATATTTTGTACATCATCTATAATCCAATTGCAACCCTTTTTTGTGAAGGCTTCAATATGATTTATTAGACTATTTAGATGATCCTGAAACCAAGCATCATAGTCATAAATATAGTTTGAGGATGATGAGGTAAAGTGTGCGAGAAAAGTTTCTTCTTGAGGATTAGAACGGACATAACGAATTTGTGCAATCAGACGACCGCGCAATTGATAGCTCCTTAGTAAGTCAGACACTAAATTCCCTAACATGGAACGCATGCTTTCTAAGAATGATGTTATGTCCACAGTAGGTGTTGTTGGTGTGATATCATACACACGTGCATGGCCATTGAGTGCACTTTCGCTGAGACTAACAGTTCCATAGTTATTATGCATATTCATCTCACTATTTGTATTATGTACATTCATATGCTGTCGAAATCTACTTATAGAGTTATACGTTTTGCCACACCCACAGCAGTATTGCATAAAGTTTTGTATGTTAGTTGAAGCGCTGGTTGTTGGCTTAGAAGTAGATCTATTTTGATTATTTGAATTTGACTCTGTTATGCTATCATTCGGTTTATTATTGCATACAAGTTTATGTCTCTTAAGATTATCTATCCTATTCGTCTTATATGGACACTTGCTACATTGATACGTTTTTCCTAACTTACAAAATTTTTCATGACGTTGCAAATTGCCTATGAGAGTAAATACTTTTCCACACTTGGTACAGACAACCATGATTATTGATGAGGATTGAAATTAGCAAGCCCTTATATACATCTATCATCCTATGACGTCAACGTTATCACTAGCCAATAGCTTATGTTCCCATCTGATGCAAAGAGAAAACATAAAATGTTTGATAATTACTTTTTTTCCTAAATGAAGAAAGATAAAAGTTAAAGTTAACGTTTGGCACACTTTACAATTCCGCTGTGATTCAGCTTCAAATGACTGCATCCTTTTGCGCAGACGCTGTAATCGTTCATGTGAGTCAGTCTCACTTTTCTTATTACATTGTTCATGCACTCAATGTGAATTAAAGTCTCCTTTTCATGAATACGGCTGTTTGAAACCTGGGAGGTCAACAGGGGATTGGATTGTGTTAGGTTCCTCACAGATTCAATTAAGCCTCTATTCTCCTCCTTCATTTTCTTCTCCCGCTCCTCTGCCTGCTGTAGGCGCTCCTGGCAGAGACGCAACTTGGTCTGCATATCCTCTTCTGTCGAGGTTGCGTCCAAGTCGACGTTATAATCCCGCACTGGGAGAGGAGCTGTCACATCCGACGTTGCTAGAGCTGCAACTGGGGGAGGTGTTGTGGGAAGTAGTACCGGGGAGGAAGGAGCTGCACCTGGCGTCGGTAATGGGTTCGGAGGAGATACCGGCAAGGGAAGACGTGCAGGGGATGATGGAGCCAAGCAGATCATTGGGGACGGCGGCAGGCGGACACTCCAGCTCCGGGATGCCCGGATGTTGCTGAAGGAGACCTCCTGTGATGCAAGCATCACGGAGTCCTGTAAACGAAAAGAAACAATTGTTTATGAACTATTTGCAATTGTTAACATTTATCAAAATTAAAATTAACACTACGTAGATTCAATTACATAAATTAAAATTAACTTGTTGACATTTATTAACTCTCAATGTGAATTTCACATACCTTCAGCTCGATTGTCCTTCGATTGGATCCACCTTCATCCTCCGAACGAACCATCGAATCATTCTAGAAGATAAATTGATCTATTGCAGATTAATAAATTTATACTCAAGCGGGTTTCTAAATTACAATGGAAAAGTTCTCTGCTCATGCAGTCATCTAAGCATTATACTTACATTTGCAACCGAATTATCATCATCGGATGAGGATGTTGGAGACGACGTGGTGGAGACGTCATCAGATGATGATGAATCGCCCGATGATTCATGGATGGAGTAGGGCCTCTCCTCGCCATCCTCTATAGATGTGGTGGTCGCCGGCGTAGACAGAAAACTCCGCTGATGTCTTTTAAGGGACAAAGATCATACAGCCTGCAGCGAAAATGTGATAATGCTTTTATAACTAAATAGATATTAATGAGAATTAATACAGACATAGACTATATACATGTAAAGTTTTTCTCCAGGTATTGTTGTCTGATATCGAATCGTAGACCATGAAAATCACACTTACGGGACTTGAGATGGTTTTCTTTTCCGGCGAATTCAACCGAGGTATTGCAGGATACCTTTGGACACTTGGAAACAGCTGAAAATAGAAATTCATGTTCAATTTCACATTAAGAAGTAACAAGCAAATTAATTTCTTACCTTTCGCAAGTTTTCCACCGCATTATTGTCTTCGAAACTGACTTTCAGTGGTCGGGGCACCTCACACTGAAATATTTATGAAATATTGATTTAATTTATGCACACGATTACTAACCTGAGTAAATAGAATCTCACATCTTGAACGACCAGTTTCTTCTGCACCAACACCTTGGCTTTCTTCGGTGGGGGCATCACCATGTCCTGAAATGTGTTAACAACAAATTTATTTTAATCTAAAGGAAGCAGTACTTTTTGTCAACTGTGAGTCAGTTGTCCGTTCAAGTTAGCATTTAGAATTGACTGCACTTACCTCAAAATCACTCAAAGTCTCATTAATAAATTCTCGAGACTTGGGGACTTTCTTAGGTACTCGGGACTTGGGGGGTTTCTTTGCCTCAGGCTCGTCCACCTGTGAGAGCACGCCTTCAGTCGGCCCTTCCTTGGTATATAGCCTCTCCAATTTCTTTTTCTCTGCCTTGGAGGCAAGGTTGATGCCTTTCCGGCCATTCTGTTGGGCACAGGGAGTATGTTTGGTAATGAAGGCCTTTGCCGAGTCGCTGTTCACCTTGTCGTTGCTCCTCTCATATGTCTTGCAGGTTAAACAATAGAGGTACGTGAAATCCTGTTTGAATGTGCAGTCTTTGTGACCACTCTTGTTGGCATGTCGAACAGGCAGTCGGCATGTTTCACAATAGTGGAAGATCAACCGTTGTCGCGCAATACTTTCATGTCGGACCATTTCTAAACAGGAAAAAAATTTGATCATAATTTAATCTCTTGTTAAACGAAAACGCATTTATATACCATCAACAAAGCTCTATTAAGTGCTACTTTCATATTGGAGAAATCTGAGAAAGAAATAAAATTTGAAGTTGAAATTGAAACCGAAAGTCGAAAATTAGATATTTATTCGAAAAGGGTTTGCTCATAAGAAGAGTTGAAATTTGGAAACAGCTGAGATACTATTATTTAATTTCGAAATTAATATAATAGAATGGAATGAAAGTGAAATTTCGAAAATTTCAACCAATCCTCAATTTGTTTAATTAAACAAGCTTGAATTTTATACATCTGTTAGCAGATGACAGACTGAATATTTAAAATGGATGAAGGCTTTATTTAGATATCTTAGGTTTTTTTTATTTACAAACTGTGAAAATCTTGTTGATTCAAATACACTTACATTTAAACTGATATATTCATGTCTCTCGCTCAGTGACTTAATATAGGATGAAAAATTAAAAAAAACATGGTTAATAATATAACATAAAGGGTTCCTATCCTAAAACCCAAGCTTCTATATTTAAAGCTATTTGGTTATAAAAACTTAATAATGTTCCTACTCCCGAATATCCTATAAAGTAGCACAACATGACAATGAAACTCACTTCAGAATTGTAATAAGAACCGGAGAACGGGGGAACGAAGAACGACGTCTGCTATGGACACTGAATTATTTGAAAATGAGTGAAAATTCGTTGTGTGCAACTTCTTTATATATGAAATTGACAAAGCAACTATGAACAAACACCTTGTGACATCACATCCTGGAATTGGTACGGTCAAACAAAATTGATAACTCAAACAAGAAATGGAACAGCTGGTTTATTTTTAACCTTAGAAATGGAAGTGCCATCATATGTGTTGAAAGATTTCTACATGTAAACAGTAGAGTGAATTCAAAGTAATATGAACTGATGGACTGATATAATATTTTGATATACATGTTATTATTAATAGTCATATAATGATTCATATCTGAAGATATAAAACGTGTGATTTGAATAGAACATTAAAATTTGAATTAAGCGCTAAATTTCGAAAATTCAAATTTCGCGCCAAAATTCGAATAATCAAATTTAAAGACTTTTTCGAAAATTTGAATTTCGCGCCAAAATTCAAATAATCAAATTCAAATACTAAGGTTTTAAAGGTTAGGGTTAGGGAGGCAAGAAGAGTATCTATGGCACCCGGAACCCATGGGTAAATAAATTTTCGAGTGCGCGAAGCGCACTCGAAAATTTATTTACCCTATAATCCGAAAAATTTCGAGGGCGCTAAGCGCCCGAGAAATTTTGAGGCCCCCCCCGCCGTGTATGAAGTGTATGAAGGTGAAAGGTCAAGGTCAAGTCTAAGGTCAAGGTCAAGTGTAGAGGATTGTATATTATGGTCATTTTTAGTTGTAAAACTTTAACTTTGAAAATTTGTAAACTTAGTCATTTTTGTAAAAAAACTTGGAATTTTTTCAAGTTGCATACAGATGCATGCAACTAGGATTTTTTCATCAAATGGGTACATACAATATATCATTCGAATGCTCTTTTCATGCTGATTCTAATGGTGTATTGTATGACACATGTATGACATATAACTAGACAGCTACATGTCTTTAAAGAATGGGTTAAAAACTTAGTGAATTTAAAAATCTAACATTTGTCTGCTTGCATACAGTTGCATACAACTAGGATTTTCCCATCGAATAGGTACATACCTTATATCATTCGAAAGGTCTTTTCATTCTCATTCTTATGGTGTCGTGTATGACACATGTATGATATCATCCTGGACTGCTACAAGCATTTTAAAATTAACAACATAACTGTTTCTTTAAAAGTTATATGTTCCTATTTATTTCAAGTTGAAGTCTTCATATTTGATTTTTTGTTTCAATTCAGTTATTGAACATCATTTATTGTAGATAGTTATTCCCCTTTCCCATTCAGACCTTAATTGAAGACCGATTTGTGAAATGATAAAACAAGTCTGTTCATATATACAAATGAATATTAAATGAAGAGATTTAGAAAAAACACACTAAATGTCATCAAAGTAAGGAAAGGGTACAAGTTTTTTCAAGTCCACTTGCACATGGATCCTGGTCTTTTTGGGCGCACAGGGACAGCGACGTGGTGTGTCAAGGTCGATGACCGAAAATTCGAGAGCGGTTGTGAGGATCCGCTCGTTCGGCTCCATTCGCATGAAGACCCGTTTCGTGTGGTATTTTTTCGGCGCGTTCTTCACTTTGACAGTGACCCTTCCATAAAGTGGCATTCGCATGGACTTCTTATTCATGTGACGCATCGTCTCGATTGATACGTCACTATCCTCACCATCATCACTCGAGTAGTCGGGCGATGCAGGGGCTTGGGTGAACACCACCGGCTCGCTTGGTGTTGTCGATCGCTCCATCGGAGATTGGGGAGGTGTACTGGTACGTTCCACTGGCGAAGTGGTACGATCAGCAGTACCGTTCTCAACTGCGGCTTCCTGTTTGCGATCCATTATGACTTGTAGATTTAAAATAATTGTAACTTGTAAACGTGAGGATTAGAACCTTTGATAAGAATTGGTACAAACCTCGGACTTATATACTTTTTAAACAAAGGAAATCCTAACAGCCAATCAGAGAGGTACCGAACTTCCCTAAAGACTATATAACTATATAAAGGATGTCATTGTTCCAAACTGTTAAGTACTTATCCTCAACGTTCCATAACAAGAAGCATGTCCTCAAAACCATTATTTTATTTTCAAAATGACAGCCAAGTCATTATGGGAGGTCAGTTGGACATGACCATGCATCTCTGTTGCGGCTGCAAAGTGGCCCTATGGAAAACTTTAACTGTGACAGCACTTCAAAGGCGGAGTGGACTACCAGTGAAGTGTCCGGTACACGAGTGTGAGCATGACTTCACCAACAATCAGACATTTCATCAATGGTGTGATGATTTCCTAAAGATCATGGAGTCGCCTGAGGGACGTGATCTGTACCCATCATTTATTTTTCACGTTTAAATTAAACTTACATTGTAAATCTCTTGTCTTTTTCACTTTAAACATAGTTCTGGAATTGGTTTTCTTATTAAGGGCAACTAAATCATAACTGCACATTAAAGTTTTCACATCTAAATAGTGCTACATTTAAAATAATTGTCACAATAGTCGCAATTGAGCAAACCCATTCAAAATCAAACAACGGACGTCTATCGGTACGTATCCAAGTGCTCAGAACCAAACCACACAAGTTCGATCATAGACGTTCCGAAACGCAATGTACTCAACCCAGTCTACCAAACACATGTACCTATCCAGTAAAACAGATCTCATACAGGTTCCTATTCATAACACTGAATTATACATGTACCTATCCATGTACATATTGATAACACTAAATTATACATGTACCCATCCATGTACCTGTCCGTCGCAAGTAGGGCACAGTTTTCACTACTCACATATGTATAGATCTGATCAAAAGTAACTTCCTAATGCAATATTTCATCACTCCTACTCCAAGAAAGTAATAGACATGAATAGCATTTTTTCATGACGGAAATTTACTGGGAATAGTTTAGAAATGAAAAGCAGTTGCCATTAGGGAGTTTTGCTCAGGGCATCAGACAAATATTGAGTGTATACTTTATCCAACTACGACAGCATTATTGAATTTTTATTGTATTAATAAATTATTCAATTCAATCTTTCAATTTCTGTGTAATTGATGGTGAAATTTCTTGAAAACCGCGGCTATACCTATTTCTTGGCGGTGAGAAAATGTGAAAGTAGTGGCGAAAATTCGATGATTCAACTTCATTACAAATCATTTTTGGCCACGAAATCTCTCAGAAGTTTTATAAATACTGTGAATACCCCGCTGTTGCTCCTCTTGCTAATATGGAGGATATCTTCATTATACCAAATTATATTTCACTTACACTAATAATTGCTTCAGCATGACTTCGAAAATTTTCGGTGCGAGCAGGTGCGCCTAGAGCACAGCCTTAAAAAATCGTTGTTTCCGGGATAGCTAAAATCATAAAGTAATTGTAGCGTAGTTAATTTGGACATTTTCAATTCATGATGAATATAAATTTCGGTTGAAGAAGCACCTTTTCTAAATTGATCAAAATTTGATTATTAAGCTTCTGTTAAAGGCTTAAATAAAAAATATTGTAACAGAGGCGTAATATTCATCATAATAGGTATTCGACTCACCTATCAGCCGATACAATGCAAGGAATTGTGATGTAACCAACTATATATCTGAAAGTCTGCTATTTTTTGATGTGTTGTGAAATTGCAAGTTGAATATGTAGGCCTACGTTAATAATCACTATGATACACATCTATAGGTATCTATAGACATCACATCTATAGACATACACATCTATAGACATACACATCTATAGACATGCATTAATAATCACTACTGCAGACAAAAATCATCATGTCATAGTGGCCATCATTGAGCAAACAAACGGATTTCTCGCCAACAGTGTCTGATTCGCCTTAGTTTACCCTATGTCAAAAAAGCTCCATCCAAATTACTGAGCAAAGTAATCAATGGTTGAGCCCGTCTGAACATTTTGAATGTGCCCTACTCCCGGAGATTAATGAAGTGCATCAATTTCCACCTTCTGGCGTGTCTACAACTGTTCTCAAACGTTGATTTTGCATAGAATTAAAAGCTGTACAGTTGCTGAAGAATAATGATGATTATGTGGAAATTCGGCACGAGCAGCGATTACAAATTGTTAAAAAGACATATTCAGTAGATCATGACATGTATGTGCGAAATAACTGTAAGATTTCCTATAAATTTGATATTATGAAACTTTGGTAACGTGTTCAGTAGATAACCACATCTAAGAAACAATTGCTCAATTTTAGCGATTAATGTTAAAATTATGCAGAATATTTGCAGTGATCAGGCAAAAATTTAATCGTTCAGTACAAAAGCTACCATTTCGACGAATTGTTGCGTCTGAAAAACCTCACTGTATAGTTAAGGCTGCTGGTACCCAATTTTACGTGGGAATAACTTGGCCTCAGTTGTCTCCCGAGTGACTCTTTTCTATGGGTTTTTAAGGGAATATATGGGATTGTAAGGGATCCCATATGATCCCATTCACGATGCAAATAGGATCATATGGGTTCCTTGGGGATTATATGGAATCCCTTACAATCCCATACAACTGAATCCCCTAGAATCCACGATTCTCATCAAAGGATTCCTTATGTAGAATATGAAAGGGATTAATCAAAATTAATGCTAATCAATCGAAATCAAACCGGTCTCACAGATCTTTATGGATGACTTGCAAGGTTTTGATTACATACATCGATTTCGATCATTAACAGTGTGGGCCAATCGCTCACATATACAGTGTATAATCGACTACACTGTGAAAATGGAAGCGATGAACTCTAGACCTACACGTAGAAAAGATTCAATGATGGCATACAGACTTTATCCTGTGGGACTTTATCACATAGGCCATTATCATTCCCACTGTAACAATTTTGGTTTTTCACTGGTTGTCTGGAATTTGTTTTGGTTTCCTAGAAAACTAATCCCGCAATGATTTGCTGGAATAACTTTAAAATGTAATTATGTAATTTACTATCCTTTGGTACATGTACTGATTCGAATCCTACTTATCTGGCAAGAATCCTATATGTTTCCTACCATAACCTGTGAAACCCACCATTTCTACAGTAAAATCCCGGCAGGTTTTGTAGGGACATCAGTAATAGCCCTATTCTTGATAGGATCTCAATAGGACACACCAGAGAAATATAATTGACCAGAACAGGATCTTAATAGCAAACTTCAGAGAAGTAGATTTCTCACGTTTTAATATATCGTCAGTGATGACGTGATGATTCATTCACAAGGCTTCAACCGACCTCGATTTCGCCAGACGACGGATATCTATGACGTTATTATTTAAGAACGTAGATATCGAAAAACGTTAGTATTTTGAATACAATCAATCGACATCGTCATTCATTTGTTGGTGAACTTCGAAGACGGTGAGTTAGTGTGCAGTGAAAGAGTGAATGATGTAGAAAAATTGTATTTCAAGTTTGTTTATAGGACCAAAATGTCTGTTGTCCTTATCTTTTCATTGTAATTTCTTGAACCGGTTCTTGAGGGTAGCACGAAACAGCTATCTGTTGTCATTAACAAGGGACTGGCGATTATCCGTCAGCATCTTAAGAATTATTGTGGCTCGATCCTAGTGACTCGCAATAATAGCGGAAATAATTGCTTTTAGAGTGTCCGTTCAAGTATCGAATTCCTCAAAAAGATAGAAAATAAAAATATTTTTGATCTTTAGGTGTTTGATTTTTCTACACTATATACCAATCTGAAGCAAATAGAAGCCAGCAATCATATTTTTGCTTTGTTAGACATAATTTTCAGTAAGAAATTTATGTGCATTGGTTACGACAAAAAGTTTTCTTTCAAACATTAGATATAGTGGTTATTACTTTCACGAAAGATTCGTTCAAAGCTGCTGTTAAGTTTATTACATAAGAGGCGTATATCACTTTTGGAGGATTTGTCTTCAGACAGTATTTTAAGGGAATCCCTATGGGTGGCAATTGACATGGCCCTCTTCTAGCGGACCTCTTCTTTTTTCACTGCGAGTACAAATTTATGACTAATTTAATTCGCGGTGATAAAATTGGACTTGCAAGGCTCCTCTCGAATACTTCTAGGTATATTGATGATTTTTGTATAGTTAACTACAAATTCTTCGATAAGTTAATACCCCAGATTTACCTCATTGACTTGGAAGCCAACCCATGTGGTAATAACAATGAAATTATTGACTACTTAGACGTTAAAATTAACGTGTGTGATTCTGGTATAACCACTTCGGTATACCACAAAATTGACGATCTTGAGTTTAACGTAACTCTTCTTTTTTTCCCGGAAAATACCATGCCTCACATGATAGACTTTAAAGTTTTCTGCAGCCAGATATTCAGGTACGCTCGTATCTGCTCACAACTCAAAGACTTTGAGGAGAAAACGTCAAAGACGGTCACTTTGCTCGTTAATAGACGCTATAATAAAAGTGAGCTTCGCTTGAACGCGGAGAAAGCTCTACACAAGCACCACCATCTTTTAAGTAAATTTGGTTTGCTTTCTGCTCGTCAATTGATTAACTCTTGTTTTTCATAAACCGGGTTGATTTTTCGCATCTTTGATTTGAATTTATTTGAATTTTAGGTTGATATAATTTTCCTTCTTACCAGATATTTTGTAAATATTTATCTTCTTGCTTAATGTTTTTTTTTTGATAACAATTTAGTTAACTGTTGGCCAGAGGCTGCGGGGCCCAGCTAGGATGACTCTGAACGCTACAAAAGGTATAGGCCGAAAGCGTGAATCTTATCCTGGCCCTTTTGCTGAAGACCTCGTATGCCAATCTTAATCTTTCTTAACTTAACATGTTTATTGCTGCTCGGAGTAAACGTTAACTAGTACTCTTAAGGACTACAATTACTATTTCAATTCTTTTCTCTCTCTTACATTCCTTATTCAATTTGCTGAGAAAATTTGCTCAAGATTGTACTTCCATTCCTTAGAGTAAGTCTTATTCTCTCTCTCTTACATTCTTTATTTTATCTGCCGTTTATTTCAGAATTATCATACCGCCTCTGTTCATCCACATGTCTAGAATAGTTATTCCTAGCCTCTGATTTGTTGAGTCAGATTCACCCATCATTGTAGCGTTTACGTAACTTTCTTCGTCTGTAGGTTTTTCCCAATGTCGTTCAGAGGTCAATGATAGGGATAACTTCGCATTTTGGATTAGTGACATGTTTTCGTCCGACTGCACACTTCCGGTTCCAAGCACTATCCAGGTAATTTTGGCCGTAACATTTAATAGATTCTCGCTTGATTTTCAGTCATAGTACTTCAAGTGAATTTGCAGGTCAGTTGCTTTCGTATAGCAATACTATTTCTTTAACTGTAATTTAGACAATTTTACATAGTGTTGATACTCAACGATTGGCGATTGAATCGTAGATAGTCCCTGTCTAAGATTAATAAAAAAGTTTCAGTAAAATTTCAATAATTGGATGTTCGAGATTGCTTTGTAATCATCGTTATGGCAAATTTGGCTAACCGCACCGTGTACTTATCAAATGAATTTTTCGGATAATCAATAATCAGGATTAGATTTGTTCTCTATTCCTATCAGTGAAACGCATTCGTACAAAGAGTCCCTCAAAGACATTATTTCTATACCTTCTCATCACAGTAACGCGCTTTGTATGTTAAGCCAATAAGTGAAAATGCTATTCCGCGCACACGATTTGCCCATAGGCCCAAGGCGTAAATAATCTAGGATTTTTTAGGCCTACTTTGATTTTGAATAATTTTGGAAGGTTAAATATCAGACTCATCAGCAGTTTAGTGACTTGCTACTGGTGAGAAACTGGTCTGATTTATCTGTTTCTTCGCATCCTTTATATCGTCGTTAAATACCGTCGACTCTCCGCATCTTTGATCTCAGTAGTAATTTCTTGCATTCGACTTATGGACTATTATCGTAAATATTATATTTAATTTTCTACATACATGTACATCGTAAACCGACCGTATAGAAATAATTGGGAACGTTAGGCCCCATAGAAACCCTCAAACATTCTCTTAAAACTCAAATTGATTTGATCATGTTATAAATAGATTGCCAATAATGTGTAATTTATAATCATGATATCTTCACTACGGGCGATGTATTCATTTTCAAATATCAAGGTTTGTTGATATATGAGATATCTCGGTTGAACTAGAATAACAGCTTTTGGCACATAAAAAAGGCTCCCAGTCAAAGAGTTACATTCTCCATGGACGCCTAGATATTTGCATAATATCTATATGCATAAATATCTAGGCGTCTATGCATTCTCCTATGTCTATGACTAAAATTTGAATCTTGTAAGATGTCTGACAAATCACATCAAATTGTCTCTAAAATTGACACTTTTCTTGCAATATGGAAGCTTAGAAGAAGTGTAGGAAGGATTTACGGTAAGACATTATTCAGAGTAGCATAATAATAAGTATTCAATTCTACAAATAAGCAAAGTAGGAAATTTTCGCGCTATTTTGCATTATCTTTTAGAATTTTGGTGTACGAACTTCTATCGGTATAATCAAATACCTGTCTGAATTGGTAATAGTATACAATGAACTGCAAAGGTTTTCGCCAATTAAAGTTGCTATCAATGCTGACACATAGACTCACACCGACCTATACTGTACTGGGTCTATATAAATCAAGACATATCACATTAATAGATAGATAATTTCCAGGCTTGCAAGATTCATGTTGTAATTTCAAAATACATCACGATTACAGCCTATTCAATCATGAATAATCATTCTTGTTTCAAAAAAATTACATGCTATTGGATTTCAGCGACAGTAAAGTATTTCGACAGAATTTCGTTGTAAAAGATGGTTAATCTCCTTTGGTATGCTGTTTCTGAGTTTTGATTTCCCTCTAGTCCAGTAACCGTTCTAAATCGATGTGATGACCTGTTATCGATTATGCGTGACTCACGCATATGTCATTTTCAAATCAGGCAATCAGCATATTTCAAAAAGTCAGAATTTTAGTTGTTATGCTCAATGAAAAATATTCTATGGGAAAGATGACAACAGATTTCTGTTTCCTAACCATTTAAAATAATCTTATACTAATCTTATAATCCTTAATAGTAATCTTTTGATAACTTTTTAGATGTATTTTTCAATTTACTATGCATAAAAAAGCACAAGAATAAAATAGGTATGCGTAACATCTTGCGCTCATTTTTTCAATGGCTTTTGATTTCATTCCATGAAATTTGAACTCCACAGAAGGAATAGAAGCATTAAATAGCTTTAACATTAAATGTCGATAGAATTGGCTAAATGAGTAACTATCAACTTGTATACAGTTTGATAATAATTTTGTTCAACTGTGTTGTGAACGGAATTTATATATAAGACATATTATATAGGCCTATAATATATTATATAATATATAAGACAATGTATGCATGTATTTCGAGGGCAATAATCGCAAAGTGAATGCTATATCAAGCCATGTATTTCTTTGTTAAATATTTTTTAGAAATTTATATCAGTGCAAATCTATGTAGCACTGACACTGCTGCAGTGTGCATTACTTGTCAGAGCATACGTGCAATTATTGGTAAGGATTGGACGCTTAGAAATCGGAATATAAACACATTGAAATCAATATTTCAGATGAGGACGGATATCTTTGAATAACATGCAAATATTTAATGATATTTGTGAACATACTTAACTTTTTCTAGTCTAAGCTGTATGCAATTACAAGTAAGATTACTACGGTAACATTGTAAACATTTTGCATACCGGTATGTTATGTTGTATAACGCACTTTCTTTTTTCTAAGCTTCGCGTCGAAAAAGTTTCAGACCCGTTATGAAAATAGACTAGACCAATACTGTACACCCACTGATGAGCTGTTTGAAAATACTATGAAATTAGCATGTTTGAAAATAATTTGATAGGTTACCTGTTGTTGCTCTACAATCTAAGCCTACATGTAATCACGCAAATCTATTTTTTACAGATGTCAATCAACTGCATCCTATAGTCGAAAGGCTTGAAGAAATTGTGTCTGCTGCAAAATCAATTGATTTCAAACCTGACACAGTAAGCTTTATTCGATACTTAGTCTTATTTTGGCTTTTGCACTTGTAAGTTCAGTAAATGTTACTCTACACACATATTAAATTGTTACATGATGAAATTACTGCATTCAAAAATTGTGTTAGTTAAATCATTATTCGTGTATACAATTGTTAGGCCTATCGGGCGTATAGAAAAATGCCATTGGCCTACATGTAGGCAACTGTAATTTTATTGTCTTATTCTTTCCAGGATTTCAGGATGGAAACGGCTGATGAGGAGGAATCGGCAAGCAGATATCCCACGGCTTCTACTCCCAATCGCAATCCTCTTGCAAGCTTTCATCCAACACTGATGATCTTTTGGTTTCAAAAAGCAAAGAATGTTTCCTTAAGAGGATAAAGTTGAAATTGGAACGGTGAGTTCGATGAGCTGTTCAACAATGTAGGTTAGGTATACCGTAAATGGATACCGTGCCTGAAACAACTGTCTAAAGTTCTGAGTGCTCTTGAACACTTTTGTCGAATCAGTATAACGATCAAATATCAAAAATTAATTTTATGAGATCAATTTGATCTTTCTATAATGCCTCACAATGAATGTTATCATTTAATCGATCCATTAGGCCTACATACGGATACCGGTAATTACAGTTTACTGAATAACATAAAAAACAATGATTATAAGCCGTACTCATACATTAATTATATCTAAAGTTATCTTAGATGATACCATGGTGGAATACTGTTGCACCATGCGATGTGTATGCGTGAACAATGAATATTTTGACTACGAAAATTGAATCTACTGATCCCGAAGCGAAGCTGAGGGATTCTTATGCGCAGCCACGCATAGCCATCGTATAACAGTATATTATCTTATTCCTATCTAGTGAAGTCACAGTCATAGAGCGGGCATACATGTACACTTGCATTTTTTATTATACGGCATATATTTTCCTTTTATACCGTATTTTTAGTACATGTATAACGGTAATTTACGAAATACACATTGCTTTGATTATACTTACATGTACAGTCTGACATCCAAAAGTAAAATAACATAACTGATATTATTGGTAATTTACAGTTTTTGTACCTCACTTTCAGATAAAAATTCAATTTGTGCACCTGTATTCAATGCAACAAATGTACTCGTATATTTTAGTATCAGACATAAACAAAATCAAAATGCAACACAAAAAGAGAAGATTGTTTCAAATGACAACCATCAAAATGTCAGTTATGTTATTTTATCTTCGGACGGCAGCAGTACTGTGCATTAAATTAGAAGCTTTTTAAATCGCTTTCATGGGAAGCTTTTTCGTTTTCATGCATTAATTTATTCTTGCTGGTGTTTATACAATTTCACATTGCATTGATAGACCGATATGCATTCTACATTGAAACATTCATTCTTTTCATACTAGGCCTACTTGTAAAATTCATCATTTCATTTTTTCCAAAATAGCCGGATGAAATTTTTGTACTACGTAATTAGCGATTTTCAACTTCACTGTGGTGCATGAACATGTACATACATGTAGTATAATCTGAAAATCCAATAGGCCCTATATCTGGAGAGGATTTTACGTGATATGCGAAATCAACAACAACAACAGCTGTCTCAACGAATCACTTGAATAAGACCGTTCACAGAAAATTACGATAATTATGTAGCTATGTCATATGAATGTCATACCGTATACTATAGTGGATAGTCCATGTATTTCATTCAATCTCTCGTTTCATTATTTTCAGGTTTTGGTGCCGATCGGTATGGCAAAGTGAAAGCTGAAACAGAGTCAATTGTGCGCAAAAAGTTACATACTGAAGCGGAATTACTGAAAAAACAAAATTTGTCCTGAATACACATAATACATATCATGCGGAAATGTTGCACTTTTTCTTCAATTTAATTATCGTATTAATTTCGGGAAGTCTCAAATGTAACTACTTTTATCTAAGGAAATCGAAGGCTTTTTTAATTTGCCTATGAAATTCCTATAACATAACTTTATGGGAATGCTATAAGGGATTTCTCCATGGGTTTGAAAGGGTTTTTTGCACTGAGAATGAAAAGGATTTCTATGGGATATCATATGGGATTCATAAGGGATTTTAAGGGGATCCCGTAGAAAACCCATAGAAAATCATATGGGATTCGTAGGGGAACCCCATAGAAATCCCCTTTCAGTCCCATTAAAAAGGGTCCAAAAATACCATAGAAAATTTTGTATGGGAATCCCATACAATAGAGTCACTCGGGCTGGTTATTTACACGCAACATTGAGTGCGAATAACCTCACATCTTTTGATGTCGGATCAAATCAAGCCTTGTTGGAAACTAAAAATTAATTTAATTTTTAGTAACTGAATTAAATAACAGCTAACTTTCTGTAATTGGAAGTACTAGCTCACAAAAAGACTTTCGTCAGCTACCATTAGTTTTCTCTAATTAGCCTACTAAAATTGTTCTTAAAGGGTGTTCATTATTAAACATAATAACTTGGAAGAAGCTTTTCGTAAACATTCATGATGCGGTAAACTGGGTTGAATCGGATAATTTGTGCGAAATTGATCTTGTTGCTCAATTATAATTGACATGGCGTAAATAAGCGCACCTTATACACTTATCGTCTTTACATCTAGTTTCATTATATGCCAAAAATTTGAACGACTTACTGATCGAGTTGATTGTGTCAAACTTTCTTTATACATGATTCACGATTAAATGGATAGGGTGTATGTCAACCATGAGGATCGTCATAAACGAGGTTGTGTGGACTATGCAGTCAACCGTCTCTGAGTTGGCATTTAAAATTATATTTACTTTTATTAAATGAAATATATAACCGTGGATAGGTAATATCAACTGCATCAGATGCAATAACTATCACTCGTGTTGCAAAAATTTGACCATTTAAGTTGAATTAATCAGCTATCATCAACATCAACTTACCAGACGCCATTTCACGCACTGATCGGAATGATTCTATGAACAGCAAAATTTAGAACATAGTGCGACTTGTGAACCGTCTCAAGTAGTGACTGTCTGTCGGCTTCCTTAGTTAATAAAGCAATCAGACAGCGACTATGCATGACGTCATAACAGTGAAAACGTAGAGTGATTTGTGTGGGAACATCTCGCTCCATGGTCATGAAGATGGTGGAATTTCGTGCAGCTGGTGCACTCAATGTGTGAATACATATATCGGCAAAAATAAAAGTATGACGGGCTGTTTTAGGACAAGCGCAAGAGTCACGTGCGTCAACCACGCAAAGTTGATCTTCACTGGCAGATGAAACGTTAAAGAACCATCTTAACCACAAAAATGTTGCTAAAATAGCGAGCAATTATTCTGTTCTTTAGATTCCAGGAAATATTTGAATTAGATGCATCTTCAATATGTAGATAAACAATATCTGAGAACCAAATGACACAATTTCTCCACTGTTTCATCTATAAAGCCATACCATTTACAGATGACACGTTGAACATTAAAATTGATGTGAAAAATGAATAACATAGTAACTTTCATGTAGGAATCTCCAGAAAAATGAAGTTGCCACCAAATATTTTAGTCACAGCGACTCCTTGAAATTGATGAATATAATTATATGAAAATTATCTTGGCGAAAAAAATGGCGGATTTGTCGCCACTAAAAATACATAAGAGTAATGGGGAGTTTCCACACTTGACATATTTAAACACTTAGCTTTGGTATGAAGTGCGAATGAGAATTTTGAAAACATCTATATCTTGGAAATCAGCATGAAGCGATATTTCAGATGGGGCTCGACCTTTTGTTCTTATGAGAATCAGGCCTGTATGAGTTGCTATGAATATATAATAAAATATTAGTTTCTTTTATTATCCAATTGGTTTCAAATTTGCCAGTTTTTATGAAAAATATTCAAAAATAGAAAATTAATTAAGTTATTTGTGGGTTCTTTTACAGTAAATTGAAGTGGTCAATTAGCAGCATTAAGCTGGTCTTAAAGCATTTATCATTTCAAAAGTTCATCAAAAATGCTGTTAATTCATCACTTCAGTTTACTATAGAAGAACCCGCAAATAACTCAATTAATTTTCATAAAAAATGGCAAATTTGAAACCATTTGGATTACGAAAGAAACTATTACTTTATTGTACACTCATGGCTACTCCTACAATCCTGATTCTGATCTACAATCTGAAGAACAACGCGATTAAAGCCTTGTACAGTAGATCTCGTTGCAACTTTGGTGACAGCTCCTTTCGTGCTACTCGTCCACGTTGTTTCAATGAATTACCATTACCTATTCGTCTTTTACCGACCTATCGACAATTTACTTCAGCCTGTTACCAGCATTATTTGGATTGCTTCAGAAAGTGACATTTGCATTTTTATCTTATTGCGTCCCTACTGTGTTTCGAAGGTAAATAAAGAATATTATTATCTCAAAAACGAAACAGTGTCCTTGTCGACCGCGATTATAACAAAAATAAAGTTGGGAATATTTTTATCCAAAACGGATATGATCCTGATAAGATAAATAAAGTCTTTGAGCGGTGTGACCCGCCGCCACATATCTACTATGATAAACCAACTTGTAAAAAGTTGACCCCCATCTGAAATATCGCTTCATGCTGATATCCAAGATAAAGATGTTTTTAAAATTCTCATTCGTACTCCATACACAAAACATAGCTAAATCATTGTACATAAAGTCATTTCTTCATTCACATTGTCTCATGTATAACCGCGACCAATCACAGCCACTTGATTTTTCATGTCATCAAGTCTTGTATTATATTTCATCATTTTTCATTGATCGTTGCCACTGATGATGGTAGCTTGTCCTATTGAACAATTTACTGAAATGTTTGCAAGAACACCTGTTGAAAGAGAGCACTAATAATTCCGCTCCATCTGAAATACAAACGGTGGGAATTTGGAATTTAAGTCTGACAGTCTTTTAGTATTCCTTATGCTTTATACCAGACTTACTTCCCATTTTTTGTTTTTTTCTGCAGAGCCATATTTTAACTCGATATCATTTCGACAACTTGCTTCTCGTCCAAATTTGGCTCTCCGAAAGCAAACTCAGCAAAATCCAAGAACCACAAACGGACTTCATTCTGGACTTGCAGTTGATGGGAATAAAGAGACGTGTATGCGGATGAACGACCGAGCGATTGCTTCCGGCGAGGCTCTTTGGAGAGTTGATCTGGGAAATGAGTATTTCAACTTAAGAATTGTCATTTACTTTAAAGGCCATCCAGATGGCTATCCCAGGTACTCATATATATCCGTGTTTGCTAAATCCACCAAATTTAAATTTGATTGCAGCGATGTGTTCGTTTTTGGGATGCACAGTCCAAATTCAATAGAGTGTTCTAGAAAAGACTCGCATGGGAATTTTGTCTTAATGAGTGGAAACTATTATGAAATAGATGTATGCGAAGTGGAGATATATGGATTTCGTGAGTATTACATTACAGCTAATGTCATTTCGCTTGTGCATGCATATTAGACTATGTTTTATTCCAACATCCATAAACTGAAATAACTGAATCCGTATTTCATGAATGTCTCAGGATTGGATCAAATCCCTTGACTATCAAGAAAGAGGTCACATGATTCATCACAGGGAGCCAGTACACTGTTTATGATTGGGATAAATCAGTATGACACATGTATGATACAAATATGATAATTATAATACTGTACATGATAAGCTACAATTATAATATGATGATTATAACAATGACGAATTCATCTGTATTCATCAATCAACATTAGACATTTATATATTGCATAAATAGTGTATCAATGATATGAATTGTATATTATATGCTGCGCGAAGGATGCCTGGCATGGGGTCGGGTATTACTTACAATAATTATGAAAAATTGAAAATTGCTTTCTCGTGCGCAAGTTCCCATGCCTCTATAAAAGACCGAGCAATCTGCAACTGCCTATCAAACGCAAACCTTTTTGGGTGTATTTGCGGACGCAGATGCATCAGCAGATCAATTGACATATCTAGATTGGGTGGAAATCCACCCTTTGAAAGGGTGTATTGAACTACTTATTATTTAATTTATCTACAAATTCATCATTTTACTTTAAAACTCTAGACTTATCTAGATTTTACTTATTTTAACTTTTAAACTGAGATGAATATAATATCTCAGTTAATATTATTTAATGCCCTGAAAAATGAAATAACCACTTTCGTCTTTGCTTCCGTCAGATGAAAAAGCAAGTAGTATCATTCCATAACAAAAAAATCGCCATTATATTTAGTGTGCTACAATGCAAAACATTTGATATGAAGATGCGTCGTGTACACATTCACGGTCTTATTGTTGCACAACTTGCAACGCCTAGCCCAGGTGGAGGGATCAATGTCGACAAGAATATGGCCGAAAATCGGAGGGAACTGCAGCCCTTGAATTGAACATCGTTACTGCAGTGCAGTCTCTCTGTGCCGACGAAGCGAAGCAAGCGAACTGGATCGTCGAAATTCCAATAAATAGTCGGGCAGCCAGAACGAGTTTCTGCAGGGAACGTGGCTGAAATTGAGACTTTCACAGAATGATGTACACCCCATGCCTACTACGAATCGGCACGTCTGCCGAGTTCTAGTGAGCTCCTCTTCTTGTCAGACAAGATCAAAGAAAAACACATGTAAATCCAATAGGACGCATAATGCAGTTTTTGGATATAATTAAATTTTCTATGCTTTCTCTTATAAACTAAAAAGTATTAATCATAATTTTTGACATTGAATGTCTTCAGGTCATTTCCTATTATGTGCATGTGCTATTATCATGCATCTAATCGGCAATGTATGTGAGAATGTGGTTGAATGTGGATAAAGTTGCTCAAAATGTTTGTGTTTGCCGACATTAAGAGGCTCGATTAAGTGCGATTACATATATAGACAGGGGTGCATGAAAATGAAAGAAAATAACTTGAAGACATTCCATGCCAAAAATTATGACTCTGGGCCTAGTACTTATCGCTGAATGAGAGAAAACATACACAATTTCATTTTAGCCAAAAACTGCAATCTGCGTCCCATTGGATTTACATGTGCTTTTCTTTGATTCTGTCTGACAAGAAGAGGAACTCACTAGAGCTCGACAGACGTGCTGGCTGAGTCGTAGTAGGCATAGGGTGTACATCATTCTGTGAAAGTCTCATTTCGGCCTCGTTCCCTGCTGAAACTATAAAGGCTGCCGGACTATAAACTTATTTTCGGCTGAATACGTCGGATTATAAGCTAAGCAGTTTCAACTGATACATCAATTCCACATGAAAACAAGGGCCACCACCACTTTTTCGTTCGGTACTTGTTTACATTTTGACCTTGACGATCAGTTCCATCCATTGTTTTATTGTACATGCCAGCCATCTTCGGCATGTCATTAGTGGACACAGTTTTTCCGTTCTTCTCCACTTTCTTGGCTTCTGTAAGTAGCGGACTCACCACAGAAACATTCAATGCCATCATAACTTCTTCATCCTTCCACATGATAGGAGCTACGTTGTTGGTCGTCGCAACCTCGAATGTACCACGCTTCTTCTTGCCGCAACTGTACCGATAAATGGTGTTCGTGGACGATGACAGATTTAGCGTAATCGGATGGTTTCCCATTTCATTTATCGGTACTCTTATAGCGTCGGAATACAGCGTTATGAGGACATTGTGCAACATTGAGTTGTGGATGAATTTATCGGTATCTTTATAGCGACTTTATGATTTTGATGTCTTCCTTCTCAACATTGTATCTGCTTGATACAACGGTCTTAACGGTGAAAATTTGTAAGAAAAGATCACTTTGCCACATTTGATTTTAGCAGCTTGGCTTAAAACCCTTAAATAAATCATTTTCAAGAGTTGGCATGTGGTTTCAATTTCACTGATGGCAAATTCCTATGTATGATGCTCATCCTGAGTCAGTTCTGTGCGTGATCTCATAGCTGCGATTTGACGCTTTACTTCTTGTTGAAAGATTTTGTCTGGTAGGTTCCATTCGAAGCTAGTTGTTTAGCGATGATGTTTGGTTTCAACCAGTACTTCTGTGGATTGCATTCCATGCTTTGCGCAAGAAGTGGGTGAAATCAGTCGATTTGTTCCATCTGGCTTATCGTTTCCTTCGAAAGGCTTGTTGTTGCGCTTCAGGATCCGTTGCATCTTCGTATGTACCTGGTTTAGGTTAGCGCATTCGGAATCACTTGCTGGGATGCAAGGTTTTCGAAAGTCACGTTGGATGCACTCTTTAGCACTTGATTTCAGGAGGCGAGTAAGCACTGGTGGTTCTTGTTAAGTGATTCCTTCGTCGGGTGAGGAAGTTCATCAACGGACACTTCCACACTTTCTGTGAAATGGCCCCAATCATCCATTCGAAGTTTCCACCGACGGACAGGAGCCGAGCTGGCAAAATAGACCAAAGGAGTAGTCATGATAAGAGATGGTCTATGTTGTGGCTTACTTAGTATAGATAGTTTACGAGTGATTCCGCAGGTTTGGGTACAGAAGGCGACGTGTGGATCGCTATAGCGATTTCATCGGACTGAGTGGAAAGAAGCAGGTTGTCTGGGGTCAAAGTGCGTGAACAGGTTGTTAACAGTGGTCCAACTGCTGCCAAGATTCTCACCATTGACATTGGCATTCGGGTAGCCCAGTCCTTGTGCTTGCAGTTCTGATTGCCGGCAAAAATGGAATGTTCTGAGATTGCCGGTAAGTTGATGATGTCAGGTGTTACTGGATGCAGATGAATCCGGGTGTCAGCAAGTTGAACAGCGCCCCACTCAGTTGAATTCCTTTCATTTGAGTTGCCGACGTGGGTGAAGCCGAGGTTGCTCATAATAGTGGCAATCCCGTGATGTGCAATGACGATGTAATCAAGGAAAAGGAATCCCTAGAGATTGAGATTGTCTTGAATCGTCTGATGGGTCTCTTGGACTAGCATGACATGTGCAGGGTGTTTGTTTAATTGTCACCGAGCTGTTGCAGAATCTTGCACTTTGCAGCAGTTCAACTTCCAGCGTTAATTTGTAGGATGCGGAGTGACGCCCTGAAGAGTGCGGATTCTCGTGCATCAATATATAATTCATCAATTAGTCTATGAATCATATCCTGGCAACCCACTATACCATAGACATCGAATCGTAGTGGTACTCGTAAGCGTTTATTGAAATACAAAATGGCAATCAAAGTCAGTACAAAGAAAGTTACAAAATATTTTGAGACCTATGAAATGTTAAATTTGTAAAATCAAGTTGCGCGTTTGTCATGAACATAATCAGTTGGCAGGTTGATAAAAGAACAAAGTTATTTTGCAGACTGTGAGGCGCAAACTCTTCTCACAGAATGTTGTTGGCAATCAAAGCCATACGGGGTATCAATGAAAGCTGTCGCTGAGTCGTTCTACTCAGTTCTACGTTGAATTTTCCACTTCTTCTCAATTTGTTAGGAATAAGAGGATGAAGGACATGTCCGCTGTTATCAGCTGCTAAAGAAAACATGTGCAGATTTTGAGCGGTGCGCCTGGAGGTGATGGTAGTGGAACTACAGTCACAAGCGTAGTCGTTGCCATATTGAATTATTTTATGGGCTCTTCTATCAACGCTAGACAGTCTCTTGGATAGGGTTTTTTCAAACCAATAAATCACTGGCAGCTGTATTGTGGGGGAGATCGAATCATCATTATGTAAATGCGATGGAGTTCATCGGCACTAAGTAGCGCCTACAACGTTGGTGTGTGCAGTCTCGTAACTGCCACCGAAGTCACGTTTGGCGATGTGACTATTCCAAGTCAATTTGGGTGTTAACGTCAATTCCAAAATTTTTTAAGTGAAAGGTATTTGATGATGATCTTCCAATCATGATCTTATGCATTCTATTTTAAAGATAATTTTGCTTCCATGCCAGGCAGACATGTTGCTGCATTTTGCCTGACATGTGATTTCTTTGGGAAGTCATTCTTTATACTTGTGTGCATACTTTAAGTTATCTAGAATTGTGGAAATGATTGTTTGTAAAATTTTGCGATTTTTTGCAAAATTTCGAGAAATTGAATTGATATATAAATTCTTAACATATTAATATATAGTTATTATATTAATCAATTATTAGACAACATATTAATACACCAGCAACTAATTAATCATTAAGCAAACTTGATAATTTGAGTTAATAAAAGTAATTCGCATCACTATCCATTTATCTATCTACACTCGCATATGGGTATGGACCTATTGCACTATTATTCATGCTACTATCTGGTGTCTCACAAGGGGCGGTTCTGGGACCATACCTGTCCGCTTGCTACTTGGGTTCCTTGGAAGTTCTTCCCTCGTGCACTATAGTACTTAGTACAGTAAGTTGAGCTATTGCCGCGCTGCGATACATGCATCCTCTAACCTCGAGAGAGGAATGTATTCAAAGACATTTATCTGATAAATGTCTGAAATTGAACGTTGAAACAACAGAATATATGACATTTCCGCATTAGTATGCTCCGGATGCCAGCAGTAATACGTTGATAGTCAGAGAAGTAAACATTTTAGGGATCTACTGGGACGATTTTCTGACTTGGGATCTTCACTTTACTTAAAACCTGCTGCAAAGAGACGACACGTTTTGCGCATTACATGCGGCATCACAAATATTTGACTCTTTAGCAGTAATAAAGAAGCTCCTTTCGAAGTCTCTGTTTTATGCATTATTTGAAAAGTAAGTGAGGAATATTAGAAAAAAAATTTAGTATAGCCAGAATTTCGTCAAATCAATGTAACAGCTTTCTTTAGAGTGTATTAATATTCTCACATGGTTTTCTGTTTCAGCAAAAATATCCTCCGGCAGCCGTCGACCTGCGTTTGGTTCACGCCTATTGCTACCTAAAACAGCAACAACAACTACTACCACTGCTACTCCTACTACGACAACAACAAGTGCACCTACTACAACCGGCACGAAAACACGCAGACGACTTCCACAAACCCCGAACGCCCTATCTCTGAACAAGCCGGTGAATGTCTCCAACCTCAAAGCTGGCTTAAAAGGCAACATCAACGATGGATATGTTGGCAACGGGAGTTGTGTGACATTGGAAACGACCTCTTCTACCCAGGGTCATGTGCTAGCAATTACCATAGATCTTCAGCAGACACATAGAATCAAGTTCATACACATTTGGAAGAGCGTTGGTGAGTAGAATATGTTTGAAATAGCGTGTGCGGTTAACACCGTAGTAAGGATGAATTCATTACAATTTTCCGACAGGTGATGAAGTACTTCACCCAATTTCATTCAGGCGTTTTTTAACTTTGAAATCCTTTAGCGGGGATGGCCTCCCAGAGTGGTGGGATCAGTTTTTGCCAACTTTGTCATCTTGTTGAAAAATGCAAATTTCAAATTCGACTTGATTCAAAAGTTGATGAAAAGCACTTCTAATTACATGACACATTTTTGATGCTCGTATGAAATTGGTATAATTTAAATTGATTATACCATGCTTATACCAGTGATCATTTTAGAACTGTTTGGGTTCGAGAACATACTATCCTGGTCATAAAGTTAGCATATTTTGCGCTTTTAAGTGAATTTTGTCGAGTCAACGTAAAACGCACCACATAATTGCAATATCTTTGTTAGCATGCTACTGCCGCGTGAACACTAATGAATAGGCACAATTGCTATCCAATGAGATTCGAATGCTCGCCGTGACTCAAATTTATTAGCTCTCTGACAATCAGTACAGCACTCATTTCGCTATGGGAAAAGCTCGCAACATCACGAGTGAAAGCGTCGCTCAGATCGTCATCCTGCGACAAGAAGGTCTGACACAATGTGAAATAGCCCGGAACTGAAGCTGAATCAATCGATTGTATCAAGAGCTGTCAAACGCTACAAGGAGACGGGTTCTTTCTGCTACAAGAAGTCACCTGGAGCCCCACGCTGCACCAGTCATCAAACTGACAGGATGATGCGACGAATGGTCGTTGCATCTCCGACATGCAGTTCTTCGGAAATCCAGGCAAAGCTACCACCTGATACGTCTGTCAGTACCAGAACTATTCGTCGACATCTTCAGCTCCACTTCAAACTACGTGCGTATCATCCGGCAACCAAACCTCGGCTTTCAACAAAGAACGTCAAAGACAGGCTTGCGTTTGCTCTGAAATATAGAAATTGGACTACAGAGCAATGGATGGCAACGATGTTCTCGGATGAGACTATTGTGAAGCAATTCTATGCTTTTTGCAGCCACGTTCGTCGGCCCAAAGGTGAACGCCATAACCAGCGGTACGTTCTTCCTAGAGTGAAGCATTCGCCTTCTGTAATGATCTGGGGTGCCATTACTGGCCAAGGGAGAGCTGGTCTATGGTTCGTGCCAGAGAGTTCCACACTCAATTCGGAAGCATATCTTGCAATCTTGAATGAGAAAGTTCCGAATTTCATGACCATTCACAATTGCTCCCATTTCCAACACGATGGTGCTCCCTGCCACTCTTCCCGGAAGGTTAAAGATTGGCTTTCGGAGCAACGGATTCAGGTCATCCATCCGTGGCCAGGGAACTCCCCTGACCTTAATCCGATCGAGAATTGTTGGGCTGTCATGAAGAAGAAAGTCAGTATCCTGAAACCGACCTCGCGAGATGACCTTTTCGAAAAGATCAAGAGAGTGTGGTGCTCTGATATTTCCCCTGAGTACTGCGCACAACTGATTAAGTCAATGCCTGACAGGATTGCGGCTGTCATTAAAGCAAAAGGCGGACTCACAAAATATTGATTTTCGTCTTCATTATAGTAATCATTTGGAATCTTGTAGTCTTTTGGTCGATAAATCTTTTTGGATTGTTATTTGAGGGACCTACCGGGTACTTTAACTCGATTGAAAACAACAACACGCGTTTTTAAGCGCCATTTGCATGCACCTTTATGAATTTTTCATAATATGCTAACTTTATGACCAGGATAGTAGTTCTTAATTCGCGCACTAATTTTAGAGCTCTTTGGGTTCGAAAGTACATCACTTATTTTGTGCTCACTTTTGAACTCATTCAATGAGTTATTTAAGTTTTATGAGTTATTGTATCCACTTTATCGAAAAATGCCACTGTGCACAACAAAATGGTAATTAACGGTTTGGATAATAAAAGGAACAACAATTTGCAGCTTCGTTCAAGGAATCAACGGCTGGAGTTGATGTAACACGCCTGAACAATCCCTGTGTCTGTTTAGGAGGAATTTTACTATTAATATCAAAAAGCATATGAAGCATCATCTTTCCTCTCTCACAATAAAGAACTATACTGTAAATCATGAAGTCCTACTTAGGTATGAATCCAAGTGCTAAATAGACGAGTACTAGAATTACCGAACTTAAATTCACAGAAGCACTGAAATGCTTGTTGAGTACTAATATGATGAAGCATCAATGTCAATAAATTCAGTTAACGAGCAGTGACTGTGGGAACAAGTGACTCCTATCAAACGGTCAACATGGCAGCTCATAGTTCCTGCAGCGAAACTATATCGAAAAATGGCATGCGGCATATCTAACCCGCTATATGGGCACACATCCATATATGCGCACATCCATCGAAGAACTGCTTTGGCAATTAAACACGAATGTCGGATTAAGTGGGTGAGCGCTGACAAGTCTAAAATCACTGTCGGTGAGGATGGTTTCGATCCAGATTCATGTCTTAGGTTCATAAAGAGGATGTCGATGAAATGCTACAGATTGGTCTTTGCAGGATCGCTTCTTGGTTCATTGTACCCACTTCGATATGCAGGAACACAAAACTGTCATTATCTCAGCACTCGCTAATGTTGCTGCAGGAACTATGAGCTGCCATGTTGACCGTTTCATAGGCGTCACTTGTTCCCACAGTCACTGGTCGTTAACTGAATTTATTGACATTGATGCTTCATCATATTAGTACTCAACAAGCATTTCAGTGCCTCTGTGAATTTAAGTTCGGTAATACTAGTACTCGTATGTTTAGTACCTAGATTCATACCTAAGTAGGACTTCATGATTTACAGTATAGTTCTTTATTGTGAGAGATGAAAGATGATGCTTCATATGTTTTTTGATATTAATAATAAAATTCCTTCTAAACAGACACAGGGATTGTTTAGGCGTGTTACACCAACTCCAGCCGTTGATTCCTTGAACGAAGCTGCAAATTGTTGTTCCATTTATTATTCTAGCCGCTAATTGCTATTCTGTTGTGCGCAGGGTACAGAAAAATAAGTTCTAAGAAGTGGGGATAAAGGGTAATGTGTCTGTGATTCACCATTGGAACTCTAAAGTCATTGGCTAAATTGGATGCCCAAAATAGATGTTTAGAACTGGATATTTTGTTAGCTAGTGACATTCAGATATTCTTTGCGATTTAATAGGCAAGAAGAACTATTTGAAAGAAATATCACAAGTGCTGAGCTCAGACAAGGCAATAGTAAAGAAATACCAAACCGAAGTTCTAGACTATGCATGATCGTTGTGACTATACGTCGGCCTGTTAAGGTTTGAAGGACTAGTAATATATTGATGATTGCATTTCAGAGTCGCGAACTAGTCAAATTAGTGCATGGGTTGGAAATATCCCATTTACTTCGAATCTTGGATCAGATCTTGCGGCCGACTTTAAACAAATCGCCTTTATCGACCATGACAATGCCAATGAGAAGCTAACGATTTATCCAGAATTCGCATCATCGAATGTAAGTTTGCATGCCAGATATTTTAGTCTGCAGATGAATAATTCAGCAAGGTGATGTCCTTGTCAATGTTTTGATTCCATGTTGAAATCGGATGTCAAGACAGAAGCAGACACAGGCGCGTAGTTTACCAAACGACGGGAGATCACATAGCCGATACACAAAGTAAACTCCATTTTATTTTAAAGTTCATCATGTTTATTAAAGCCTATAATAATAGGCAGTGCATCACTTCTCACGCATTAAAAAGTCGATAAGAAGAAATGGACAGCGAAATGTCACTGTGAAGTTTCATTAAAACAATGAGTGCTTACAGAAAATGCGCTGTTTGCATGAATGTTTATCAAGTTGCAGAGATAGGTCGCAGTGTGGAAGCTCACGATTTTGGGTTTAACCCTCAGAGACTTGAGTCTTTTCAACCCTGTGAGACCTGAGACAGTGAGACCTGATGGGGTCCAATGGACCACTTTTACAGGTTCTTAGTTAACTTGCTTAAATCGATATCAAATCATCAGGAAAGTTGATTTTTAGTAAAGCAATGATGTTTGCATGTAGCAGGCGATAAAAGTAATGTTTTGAGCTTCTTTTAGCTTTCTCAGTAAACACATACCAAAATGTTGTGGTTTTGTAATTCAACGACAAATAGCACAGTATCAGTTACACCAGGAGGCGGCTTCACGATGTTTGATGTCGCCACATAACCTCAGATAGTTGATTTTAACGAAATTGATTTATTCCATGCAGCAGAATCCTCAAATTTGTCAATTGCTTCAAATGTATCCATGCCAATCAGAAATAGACATAAACTGAGTCGTAATTACTGCATTTTTGACCTTCAAACCAGCGGTGGAGATCTCAAACTCATCAATTACTACTATACTGTGTAGACATTTCCAACAATCTGTTTTTAGTGCTGAACCATGAATACAATGATAGGATTCATTTTGAACATTGTTTCATGCTGATTTGTTTGTACACGATTATGTGTAAAAGCAAAATATTCACATTTTGCGATCTTCAAACACAACGCGTATGTATGAACATGATGTAGGCAATGAATGAATGAATACAACTCTTTATGCAACATCGTGGACATTTTAAAAATCATTTTTCATCTGATAGTAAAACTTTTGTGATGATGTGAATATCTACACCCTTTGAGACCTGAGAGGGGGTCCAGTGTACCACCCTAGCCTACCTAGCATGCTTCTACTGATTCAATTGAAACGAAGTAACACATCCAGATTCACTGTCAAATATGACGATTTTACATGAGCATGAGCGGTTGATATATCCTCAGCTCAAAAAGTAAAATAGAAAATATGGCTCCAGGGTGCACTGCACCACCCTCAGAGACCTGAGGGTTAAGATGCAACATACTCTTTGCAAGGGTGTGTTGGACAGCTTTCTAATCAAGCCGACCTGACGGCTCCTAATGCTTCAAACCATCGGGTTTATCTTTAATATGTTGTCATAGAGCGCTACTGCGAGCTATACATTTGGATTTAGTATTTCTTGAATCCTTACATGCTGCATGCACAAAAAGAGTTGCCATCAGATTTATTATTAACAGAAGATGCTGCCTGACAACAATATACATTCACCGATGCTACTGACAGGTTACAATTTCTAATTAACTTATTTAATTTTCTATTACTGAGACGTTTACGAACTGTTCAAGATGCACATTATTGATTATCTTTATTAGTTTACTCTTTCCTTTGCTTGACACATTCCTATTTATCAAATCTATAATTCTCAAAACTGCATTTTACTAGCATTCTTTGTGGGACCGAGAATAAAGTATGCTACCCTCATTTATTTGCACTTTTTTCCCTAGGAATGGCAGGCAGCCACTCGCGTGGCTTTAGGTATTCTGTGAAAAATATTTTAGGCAGACTTGCCGAGTTGAAGTTGCCAAAGTTCCTTTAAGAGGATTCCCATTATATTCTATATTTCCCATTATGACATCGACTGCGCATCGCTTGTACAGTACATGTAGTGTAGGGTTGCATCTCAGCTTCCTCAGGACGCTGGTTTCTATCATATGCATGAATATAGCTGCGAAGTGATAACCATTTAGCACACCCTACTTTTTGTGCACTTTGCTATTATTTTCCTTTATTTCATAACTACATCAAACAAAGTTCGATAGCGTTTACAGAAATATTGTCCTTACTTCAAAACTATTTATTCCATCCCAACTATTCTTTACGTGTTATATACCAATGTAAAACACCGCTTTCTATCAGAATACTTGGGCAGTTGAAGGTAGTTAACGTCACGAGATAGAAGCACTTTATTATCATCAACTTCATCAAACTCATTTAGTTAGGAAAAAGATTCAGTTCCGTTATTAGTCAAACGCGCATGTGCAAGTGCAAAGAGAGCTTGTTCGAGAGACACAGTAAAATAGGTTTTGCAATTTTGTGGACTTCGGTGTCCATATTGCATTGAATTTTATGAATATGAGATGTATCCTTGTTTTCCCTACAAAATCAACAGAAACAGTTGATTCAACTACCAGAAACTCAACTACACCGTTGCCTGTACAATATTTGAAGTAATTACGAAACCGACGTAGAATTACATTCTCATTGACAATGTCGAATCTCCGTCATAGCTAAATACAACATGCCAAGTAAATTGGACAAAAAGATCAGTTTGAGACAGACGCAAGAGAATAAAAATCAATGCATCGTGGTTGTGACTATTATGACGATACATACAGATGTATAAAACTAATAAAGAAGAAAGTAATAAAGCCAACCGTTCGTAAACAATCGACATAAAGTAATTAAAAATCAAAGCCTGTAGCATTGCTAATTGAACGTGGCTGTCAGACAGCATATTTTCTTAATCATAACTCTGATGTCATCTTGTGTTTGTAACATATATAGGAATTTAAGTAACACTGAATTCATATGTAGAGTAATGAATTTTACAGGACTAGGATGGAAATTGACTCCAGTCGCGGCACTGCCGGGAGAACCATGTTGGGGCATGAATGATCAATGAGGAGCCTAGCATTGCACATGTCACTGATTCCAACCCAATCATGCATTGGTTGACAGGTGTTTCAAAATGTGAAGTAGCCCCGTTATTGTGCATTGATGATGATGTGCATTATTGACATTTCTGCTCTAGAGATTTTGCTGTCATCTATTTATATGTCTTGAATCCACCACAAACATAGAATGTGCGAACTTCCATTCTACTGCGACCTGCCTTTACACTTTAGTGAACATGCAATCAGCACATTTCCTGTTATCCTTCACTCGCTCTTTTTATGAAGCTTCACACAGTGACATTTCGGTGTACACCTACAGGGTTGTGCATTAAAATTGCATCACCTGATGAAAAGAAGGACATTATCCTATTCTTCCCTTTATACAACTTTTGAAGTAAAAATCAATTTTTCATCTATGAAACTTCTATTTCAATGAACATACGAATCGTGAGGTGATACAATTAGTAATCTATAGGCCCACCGCGGGCTTTTATGCACGCTGATACACGGCCAGGCATTGAAGCATAAAGTGCCTGACAAATGGGTTTTAGTTCATCCAACCTCGCCCAAATGATGAGAAACTCGTTGATAAGTTCAACCTTAGAGCGAATCATCTTTTTCTTTAGTCTCTGCTTCACTATTGCCCACATGTTTTCAATCGGCGAAAGATCGGGTGAGTTACCGGGTCAGGTCAAGATGCGCACATGTTTTGCATGGAAAAAGTCCTTCACTTGTCTTGAGGTGTGGCACTGTGCAAGATCCTGCTGAAACCAATAATTTTCTGTCCCAAACCACTTGATTATTTGAGGCACTACACAATGAGAAATCACCTCCTTATATTGGTTGGAATTCATTGAGCCTTCAACCACATGAACTCGACCTGGGCCATGGACTGATATGCGGGACCACCTTTATTGGATGACGAAATGCTTGCAGAAAATGATCTTCAATTGGAGCTTGACCACGATTGCGACGCACGAATTGGGACGAGGGTGGTTGAAGTTCGAAAGAACTTTCATCACTGAAGATGACTTTGCTCCAATCTTCAGCAGTCCAATGCCTATGTTCCTTGCACCAGTCGAGTCTTTTCCTCTTCATGGTGTCAGCAAGAACCTGCGCCTTTAACGGTCGATAAGCTGGTCTATCGTTTTCCAATAGACGACGTCGAACTGTCGATGAGTCAATATCGATATCAAAGTGTTCTCTCAACTCATTAGCGAATTCCAATGAAGAGGCGTGCGGCTTTTTGACTGAGATACGCAGAAGAGCTCTGTCGTCACGCTCGTTAGTCTTTCGGAGACGATGACACAGTTCTCGGTCATTCTGTTGTGAGCCTGTTTCTCGGCATCGCTTAATAATCCTGGATACGGTCGATTGTACGAGGCCCAGATCATCCGCTATCTGTCTTGCGCTTTTGTCTGCATATTCCCACAAGGCTGTAATCTTTGCCCTGACTTCATTTGGCGTGTCAGTCATTGTAGAATTCTCAGTATGCACTGAATAGTGGCAAACAAGCAGAACCGATGTACGAGGGGTGTTCAAAAAGTTCGTGCCAAAGTGTTAATCAACATATATTTTTCTATTTTAGTTATGTACATGTACTTTTAATTCGCGATTAAGAATAACTAACTAAAGTTCAAAAAGAAGAGTCGCTTTTCGACGTAGTTTCCATTGTTCATCACAATTTTTCAGCTCGATGGCGCCATTTTAGAAATGCTCCTCAGACGAAATCCGTTGGCTTTTCGGCGAGAGTATTCTCAAAGGCTTGCTTCAACTCGCTGACATCCTTGAATCGCCTACCTGATTTACTTCGCTTTTTGGGGGGAAGAGATGGAAGTCACATGGGGATAAATCCGGACTGAAAGGGGGATGAGTCAGGATTTCGAATCCATGTTGAGAGAGGGTAGCAACACATTGGCGACTCCTGTGCGCGAGAGCACTATCGTGGTGGAAAAGAAGTCGACGGGAAAGCTTCCCACATTTCCGCTGTCTCAGAGCTTCACGCAAGTTGGATAGGGCCGTTATGTAACGTGCTGTTGCAACAGTTTTGCCTGTGTTAAGGTAATCAATGTGGATAACACCTTGTCCGTCGCAGAACACGAGGGCCATTACCTCGGTTATCAGAGATTTCTCCATTAATTGCTTAACCGGTGGAGATTATCCCTTGACTTTCCATTCCATTGACATTTTCTTGGTGGCTGGATCATAACCGTGCAGCCACGTTTCATCACCAGTTACAATCCTCGAAACTAATTTTTCTTTTCTTGATCATGGTCGAACATGTTGATCATGTGATTGCAGGGCTGAATGCTTGTCTCGCGATGTACTGTGGTCAATAATCGCGGTACCCATCTCGAACTAATTTTTGACATGTTCAGATGTTCGTGGAGAATCGAAGCAACAGATCCAATGCTGATGTTCGTTTCTCTCGAGATGGTTCTTGTGGTGACTTTGGGATCATCATTAACCATGCGCTGCACTTCCTCGACTTGAATCTGAGTCGTTGATGTTGATGGGCGACCTTCTCGGTGATCGTCTTCGGTTGACTGTCATCCTTCCTTGAAGCGCTTGACCCACTTCATGACAGTACGCGGTGCCATTGCCTCATCCTCTTAGAGCCGTACGAGGTCATCCGTTAGTTCATCTATGCTCTTGCACAGCCGGACGTAAAATTTGATGATCTTTCTTTGTTCCTCCATGACTGCAAATGAAAACCGATACAAGAAGAAACGCGAGAACATCTGGATCAATTATCTGTATTTATCAGCGGCGCGGGAACGCTTGGCAGGTGTTGCGATAACAATGAAGAGTACTGAAATGACGTAAGTATAGTGCATCGACAGTCTGTGACAACGAATAACGTTTCGTATTGACTGATTTAACTTTGGCACGATTTTTTTGAACAACCCTCGTATGTTCATTCAAATTGAAAGTTTGAACTCAAACATTTATAATAGATGAAGACTCGCATTTTAGGACAATAGAAGTCATCCACAGCCTAGAAATCGGTGCAAAGCAATATTCAATATGCCACTGATACACAAGCTTACATAGAAATTGATTTCAAAGTCTTTGATCACGTGATGCAATTTTAATGCACAACCCTGTATATAGTCCGTTCCCTAAATTGCACAAAACGAAAAGTTCTTTTATCTTTTGCTTATCATCATCAAGTTTAGTCGCAACAGATTACTAAATTTATTCACTTGGTCAGCAGAGACGCTTTGATTAGGAAACAATGTCGTTTGCCTTATTAAACTAAGTAGTGATTGAAAGGTTGCTGGATAGCTGATCATTTCATATCACCCGTGATCATGTTCCTCTTGTCATTATCGAATGAGTTGCTAAAAATCTAAATGATCCACTCAACAGACTCAAGCACAGCAACTAACAAGGTGAAGAAAATGCTATTGCAGTTCCATAGATGCAGACAAGCAGCAGCCCTCGTCTACTGGTCAGAGACTCGAAATCTTTTAACCTCAAATGTGGAAAATAATGCTTTACCAAATGGTTAAGGATGAAAATAATACAAACTTCAAGTTTGTCAGCGAACGGATGGGCCGATTCAATCGTTAGTAATAAAAGTTATTAAGTTGCGTGCAGTTGACCGTTAAAACATTGTCATGCTTTTAAGTCTGCGGACCACAACTGACCAAAAACAACCTAAATGATCTGCCAAATTGAAGTACTGAACATAACCTTTCACGTGATATATAAGTTTATTGAAAATGATTATCTTCATTATTGAAAAATCGTGTCAAATGCTTTTAAGAAGCAATTTTCGGCAAAAGGTGTTGGTCAGTTGATGGCCAGGAACAGTAGCGTGTTTATAATTGCCATTTTTAATGAAAAATTCAGTGTCACTTTTCGTCAATTATATTTGGCCGGTAAAAAATTAATTATGTTCAAATAAAAGTGGATGGACCATGTTTCGTGCCACAGACACTTCAAGGACCGATGTGTGCTGACAACAATGACAAGCGGTCGCAAGTTCAGAAGGAACAGAGGAAGCTGCATACTGAATCCTGTAGCGTTGAAGAGCGTGGGACGCCGAAGTAATGTCTATTTCTGCACACTTTGATATCTGCTATTGATCAACCTTTAATAAAATAAATTGCTGATGCGGAACAGCACATTGATGAGACTTGCTTGGTGTCTGTCATCCATGTATCTTTAAAAGCGAGTTCATCAACCCTGTAATGCCCAAGTACAGAAAACATCGCCAAAAAAATATTTTTCTGCTTTTCGTACTTCTACGAGTTATAGAAATGATGTTCAATATTTGAATTGAGCAAACAAATATTTCATTTGTTCTTCTGGTTTGGTTGCATATTTGCAACTCCGGGCAGTAGAGGTATGGAAAGGAGAAAATTGAACATATTCATATAATTGTTTCATAATGTTAAAACGACTTAATAAACCCTTATCAAGATATTGTTACTCAATTTTGATAAATTATGTAATAAATTCGATTGATATAGCCACATATTATTTACAGGTAAGATACAATGGATTAGATATTGCAGTAGGTCTACTTCATTGGTGCGATACATGTATCCAAGTTACTTTCATAAATGAGTGTTTCTTCATAAATCCATTTAATTGCCTAATATTAGCCTAAATTTGTAAAGGCCTGGTAAGGCTATAGGCCTTTATATTATTATTATAACAAATTATAATAAACTGCCTTACCATACATCAATTACATGCAGTTCCCATTCTTTCCTACAGCTATTAATTATGTGTAATATTTAGATAGATGCCAGTTAGATCATAATTATCCATTTGCAAATTGAAGAAAGCGATAATCTTGTTTAAAAGACTATCATTTAATGCCAACCAAATATACATGTAAATGACTCACATACCCTCAATGATAATCAGCAAAACAGTTGCTCGACTTTTTGACGCAGAGTCTGACATCGCATTTGGTGCAAGCGGTTTCACATAATCCAATTTTGCAGTGAACGCACTTTCCTCGTGTTTTGAAAAAAGGAAAATGATCAACGCGTACTTTTCGAGGAAATGGTAATGGCATCTGTTGAGGGCTCTCACCAGAGGGTCGACCTCGTTTTCGGCTCCTGTTCAGCTGGATAAGTGATTTGGCGACATACATCTTGAATTGTTTCAACGCAACATCATTCAGCTCACCACACTTCATACAGTCTCTTTTGTAGACAAGCCACGCGTTCACAGAAGCCAGTTCCACTGTATACCAAAATACGTGTATGTGTAGATATCAACGTTTCGATCGCACTTTGTAGCGGTACTTCCCACAGAGAAAATCCAGCAGATCGACTCCGCCCGTCTTAGAGTTGTATTCTGTAACAATATTCGGTCGCTGAATATTCACGAACTTGCTGTTCTTTTTGTCCCATCGACGAGTCTCAGACAATGGAGAAACTCCCAAATAAGTCGATACTAGAGTCACACATTTTGTGTCGCTCCACTTCACAGCACAAATGCTTGTTTTCTATCCACTCGTACATCATATGTTCCACGACCATTCTTTTGAAGAACTTTGTCCTCAAGTAAATTGAATTCAGGGAGGCGATTTTGGCGTATTGTACCTGTATATTGATTTCCTTTCTTTTTCAATTCAGTCATCATTGGAATACCGGAGAAGAAGTTATCCGCAAACACTTTGAAGTTACGTTGATGAGGAAGTGTTTCGGAAAGTCGTAGAATGACATCAGCGCCAATACCCAAAGAAGACTTTTCTCGGCCCGGAGTTGCACCTTGATATAGCTCAAAATCGTGAAGAATGCCATCTTCACCTGCTCTAGCCCACACATTGAATCCCCATGGGTGGGGCTTGCCACGGATGTACTGTCTGATTCTCGAAAATTTACCTTTGAAAGGGATTATCATTTCGTCGATAGCGTTATTTTCTTGTGGTTCCAATGAACGGCATTGTTCTCTCAATCTATATAACCATGGAGTAATTCCAATGAACGGCTTTGTTCTCTCAATCTATCTAACCATGGAGTAATTCCAATGGACGGCATTGTTCTCTCAATCTATATAACCATGGAGTAATTTTCCAAGCTTTGTCAGCAGCCTTCTCTTGATCTCCTACAGTCATGTTGTTAGCGAAGTGAAGGTATCGCAGAATGAGCTCAAATCGATTTCTACTCATGATGGACGAGATGGCATCGTATTCTGAGATTTCGTGAAGTAGTCTTCTCTAACACTTCATTTGAATAATTCCCATTTGTAAGTACATGCCACGAACACGCATGACTTCAGCTGATGTCAGACTTAGAAGTTGACCTTTTTCTTGGAAATAGTTTCTTCCACAATCAAATCTATCATCTCATCTGTGACAAACATTTGAAAGTAATCGTATGGAGAAGTCAAGTGTCACCCGAAGCTCTATCGACGTCTATAGATAAAAGACCGAAGTTTGGATAAGGAATATCCTGATCCTTCTTACGCCATTTGTATGAAATGGTGAATCGTCCAAGTTCTTCTTTCGGTGGAGTAGAGTCACTTTGTGCGTCTGTGTTCATAGCAAATATATTGTCATTATCAATATAAGAGCCGAATGGATCTTGGTCGTTGTTCGAGTCAATCGCAATGGGAAGCTGATCTCCATCGTCTTCATTCGTCTCGTCTTCGTCGTCGCCAATATCGCTTTCATATCCGGTTATTAATTCCACGACGTTGTAAACAGTAAGCTTTTTGCGTTGAGGCACATCATAGTCGTCATTCGCAGATACAGAAATGAAGCTAAATGAAATCATTCAAATCATGAGAACAATAGCGATGATAACTCAGCGTGTTCGTATGTTCAGCTTTCTATGTTGTTCTAGACAAATAATGAGTCAGCAGCATACTGCCACTGTCACTAGTCAATACTGTGCGACTGAGCAAGTGATCAACCTCAATAGACTGTTCATTGAAATGAGATTCATAATCAACTGTTATGTTAGTCATTTACATGTATTACCAAAATCATAGATACGCCGTTCAATGCACAAATTTCAATTAATATTTGTGCAAATCTCTGCACATACAGTTATCATATGAGAAAAAACTCATTAGAAAATACTAAACAATGATTACTGGTTTAATACAGTAGATATAAGATCATTTTTAAAATATATGAACTGCCGGGAGTTGCAAATTTACAACTTTACTTCATTGAATAAATTTAGCAGCTAGAAAAATATTAGAATCATTCAAGATGATTGTATCACTGACTTTGCAGAACATTGAGTGCGAGAATATTTTCTTAGGCTTTCCTTTCAAATTTCAAGTCATAGTAAAATATTTCTGAAAATGCCGTTTTTAGTATTTTTTGAAAAACTAAATAATCTGATTTTAAACAACCAAAATGTTGAATATTTATGTCGATGATTGTGTAAATAATAATTTATACGTGTTCCGCTTGATGAAGTAATAATTTGTAAACTAATTCTTAGCTTATATAATGATAATATAGAAGTTACATATGGATTTTAGTAGAGTTGAAAATTTGCAACTTTGGGCATTAGAGGGTTAACCGGTCACGGGATGCAGGCGATTTTCATAGCGCGGTCGCAAATTCAGAAGGAACAAAGAAAGCTGCATAATGAATCCTGTAGCGTTGAAGAGTGTGGAATGATCACATATAATGAATGCTTTGGCATCGAAGGTGTCTTGTTCACGCTATGAACACATAGTATGCTGCATATTGAAAACAGAAGGATATTGGAAGTAAATGAGCAGTAACACAGTAAAGCAAGTCAAGCGGCAAAGCAAGAAGCATGGTGGTGACAGAAGACGTGCAACAGACGTCCGCCCGCCAGCCACGCGACGGAAGGCCGACAGGAGACGTGCAACAGACGTCCGCACGCCAGCCAGGCGAGAGAAGGATGCTAAAGCCAAACTGCTACGGTGTTGCATTTCATGCATGCTGGACAGATGAAGCGCATCAATACCCCGAGGAGGAACGACTTAAAATCACCAATTTCAATACCAATTCGAAAATGTTGAAAATTTAGAGAATTTCGTCCTCAAATCGCCTTCATGCTACTACTGACGATATGTCAAACCACCAACATGGCTGGTATGTTTCACCAATATGGCTTTATTACGCACTGTAAATGAACGTAACGAGAATCCAGAGCATCGCCTTACCTTTAACTACAACTCAAAATTGTCATAACCAACAGCAATAAAATAATAATGAATCAAAATACCTAATAATGAAAGTGCAAAAGATACATAGGAAACTACTAGAATAGGATAAAACCAGCATATATAATTACTATAAATTCACCGAAGGAGACGAAATTTATGCAATAACATCATAAACGTCGAACGTCTTTAATAAACAGTATCCAACGAAGAACATAATATGAATATTTTTCTAGGAATTACTCTCATTCCGCAACGTCACCGAAGTTCTATTTCACAATCCATTTAAAATAGTGATATTGTAAATCGATCAGCCTCATCACTATCTTTATTGAGGTGGACGAGAAACTCATCGCTTGTAAGTGAAATTTACTTATGTGAATTCACTGCCGGTTCAAAGGTGCAGTTTATATGCTATGTGCTATGTACGTACCGTGTTGTAGGCATAGGCATAGAGTCACTATTTCAACAAAGCCTTATTTAACAGTAAAAAATTGTTATTGATGCTGCAAATGATGAAAATATATGAATATGCAATGTTGAAAATGCGGATGTGATGAAAAATGCTCCCTCACAAAGCATTTAAAAGCGCTTGACATTTTGATCCAGTTTTCCTCAAAACTGACGCAAATTGTCAATTTACACTTGTACTATGGAAGAAATGTGAAGCAGATTATGATGTCGAATTAACGGTTCACTAAGGCTGTTCCATTCTCAGCTCCCTACTCTGCTCCATCATACACAGATATCTGAAAAGACCAAATACCCCTTCACCGATGAAATAGCCATCTTCAAGACAAGCAGCCTGCTTTAATGTTCCATCGCACATTCATGCAAGATGTTTTGTGAAGTTGAGGGCTGAATTATCTCCGATTTGAATAACCACGAGATTTACATGTAGCTTTGTCTCTCTCCAGGAGCAGACTAAAAAACCAAATTTGTTTTTCTGGAAGACCCATTTAGTTGGGAGTGTATGGAGTATGGACTTTTAAGTAAGTTGGTGCACGTTTGAAGTAACTACGCAGAAGTGTATGACCTACCGCATGCTTCCTGCTGCATATGTAGATAGATGCGCTTGATGAAGCATTATAGATATCTTCAATTTTTAGAACAAGCTATTGCAAATTGCTCACACTCAACATTGATGGATACTGATTTGTGTTACACCGTTGACTTGCTATCCAAAATCTACTTAAATACCTCAGAAAACTCATCATTCAAAATAGCAACCATGACAACTTCTTTTGTAGCTGTACTGGAGGGAGCCCGTGTTTGGAAGATACATCATCATTACAAGACCACAATCTTTGAAGACGATGGAACTCTGTGAAGTGCAAGTGTTGGGAGTCCATCCAACTTACAATTCCCATTCATGTGAGTGATCGGTTATTTCTAAGTTATGTAAATCCATGATTCATCCATCAAATATTTCAATCAGCCAATCTGCCGCGCTTTTACAACCTTCTATAAAACTATTAATGAAGCTACAGTGGCGAGATGAAATAAATTTCAAACACATAATATAACCACATCCGCATCCGCTTTCAGCGACGAGACATAATATACTTCGAAAGTTAGTTTTCATGATATTTCCATGAATCTATCTTCAGTGAAATTACATGTAGATAAATATTGGGGATTAATCTCCTAAAATACTGCTATTCGTGTTTTATGTTATTGAATTTTTTGCTATGTACCGTAAAATGATGGAGTAATCCGGAACGGGTATTTCATTCCTAGAAGCCATAACCAAATCTTTTTTTCTCGATCCACATGAACCGCAAACTAAATATCCATGGCAAGTTAACATAATTAAGATTTCAATTACAGTATATAAAAAAGCAGATCAATAAAATCTTTCAGATCAAACTCTCAACATATTCAAAGACAATGGTGTAATTCGAAACGCTTTCATAATTTTCATCAAAACAGGAATATATCATGATGAAACACAGAAAACGAGTCAATTATTCACGATAACAGTTCATACAAGTAAAGAATGGGTCACTTCAATGCTGTCATTGCAGTTTCCACAATACCATCGATGGCATGTGATACAACCGATCCAATCAGGACCCCGGTACTCACAGAAGCGGACATTGCATCCATCACAAAGTTCTTCATCTTTGGATGATACTGAAGATGATGCTGAGATGTGAATAGACTTCGGCAGTCTGCCTCTTCCTCGCTTTGGTTCATTCCGGGCGGATTCTATGGCTTTTCCTGGTATATCACAGTTACCTTTGCTCCCCGACCGTTCTTCCTTGTCCCTGCTGTACCTTTTCTGTTCTCCTGTAATAATTGTATGAGAACGGAATTAAGTTTTCGACTGATCCCCCGGCAAACGCCTGATTGGCTCCTCTGGCATTCGAGGAACCAATCCACAGGCTGTGAATCCGGACTTGAGATTATTTTCATAGTGAATTTGAACCTTCTGCCACAACTGGCTCAATCAGATAGGAAAGGCTGTCTTCTATATTGCAGTGTACACCTTTTTGTCGTGTTTCTTTCGATATTTGTCAAAGATTATTCTTCATGATATTTTGAATGACCTGAAGAAAGCCACATCAGGTGGCGTCGACTTTGGAGGAAGGGCAGCAAAATATATCTTGTGTTCTCCGGCTGAACGAATGACCTCGGGACAAAAGAGGCCACCAAGATTGTCACCAGGATTTTAGGACTGTCATTGACGCTCACTTTTGCAGGGAAGATGTTCTTGAATCACTTGAGAAAAGTCTGCATGCCGAACCATCCAGACGTGCTTGTGGCGTACTGTGCTTCAGCTGGGCACCCTGAGTCCAGCCTTCACCCATCTGAAGACAGCATAGATCTCTTCAGATAGAAGTCAGTATAGAGATCTTCTTGTACGGTTCATGATATGAAACAGTCCGGAAAGAAGCTAATTTAATGAACAAAGCAGAGGAATTAGAAAAATTAACGAATTAAAACTCCCAGAACTATTCGACGATATTAGTGAGAAACGATACATTCTCAGGGACAGCTTCTGACTTTACAGGAATGAATTCCATACCGGCCTGTGAATCGCATCCATATCCGCGGATCAAACGTCCTCTTCCTTATCTTCTTAAAATCTGCTGAGAATGACATGCAATTTGGAAATACAGCATATTAAAGAACTTTTAACCCGATGATCTTCGTTATCTGTGTAGCAAAAGTGGTATATCAACATTTTCATTCAATTAATCGACTTTTGGAAATTTTGACAAAATTTAGCTATAATTCACGCAATGCAAAATTTCTATAATCTTTGTTTGCGATGGCAAGCTGGTTGAGAATGGGAAGCTGCTTGGGCGTATGAAAAATGATTGATAAGATTGATATGTGCAATGAGTACAACTCAAACATGTGTTTGTGGAGTGTGGAAGATTTCCGCAAAGAGTAGTTATTATAATCTTTGTTTGAAATGGCATTCTACAATTCGAAATTGGTTCAAATGTGGTTATAGCGAGGATCGGCGACTGTCAGATGCGCACATAAATCGAATGATTAGGGAAACACAAGAAATGACCTCATATAGACCTACTGTCATCATAACTAAAACCTTTAAGAAATAGCATCTGCATACTGTACACAGCATTTGGATTCTATTCGATGTCTCAGGTATGATAGATGATCATTATATGATTCAAGGACTTAAACTTCTAAAATGCCATATTCAGATTGAAAATTGATGCGCCTTGTTAGAAGTTGTGATACAAAAAGTCGAAAAATGAAAAGATGAAGAGTTCGAGAATGCGCTGAAACTGAAGTCATAAAAGCACAGTTTAGACGGTCCTCGGTATCGATAGGACTAATACATGATTTGTTTGGATATCCAGTCAGATAACGATCTCTTCTCATCAAAGTGGATCCCTTATTGGGATTAAATTCAAGGTTGATAAGAATAAACATTCTGAAATCATTAATAATGTTAGCAACTGTGCTCAAACGGACAAAATTATGAAAGGTAGAATTGTGAAATTAAAGAATCAAGTTTCACGACTTCTGTAGATTTTAATGCATGATGCATGATAATCCTGTTATAACAATTCTGCTCATACATCTGTTATTGGATAGTGCGTTGATTGCTCGTATTTAACATCACAATTCTCTTCCAGCTACTCACTCGTTGAAAGTTGTAGTTCACTTTTCGGTCTGCAAATTTGTTGCTTTTCTATTTACAGATCGCAGGAAGAAATCACCACTGGCGACGTCTGAAGTTCCAGAAATTCTACAAGATAAATCTCCTCTGGATTGTGCTCGTGCGTGCGACTCACGAGGCGCAGGCTGCAAATCGTTTACTCATACTCAAACCACCTGCTTACTATACACCAGCACAGGAGCAGGAGAATTCGAGTCGTTTGACACTATTTGAAGATGTGGTTTGAGATTCATCATTTCTGCTTGCTTTGACCGTGCAGCTTCAACTAATTTGACAGTGGACCAGAAATCAATGTAAACTATTATTTACAATGAGAAGAAGAAAGATCCAAAGATGAGAGTAATGCCATCAAAGAAGTGATCCTCTTTGTCATACCATTCCTCACATCGTCAGCATAGATATAAGCCAGCAGAGATGCAAATGAATAGAAGTCGACAAAACTGAGCCAACTAACAATAACGCAAAGAAATCCTCCATCACATTTGCCTCGCCGTCCTTTCAATGACGAGGGTATGCGATGACCGTCCAGTCGAACTTCGCCACGCATTCCCTTGATCTCAAACTTGTGTGGGGGTCGGCATGAAAGTTCTCTTCCTCTGAAACTTCTTACTCCCAGCGACGCCGTCCTTTAACTTAGACAGCGGTTCGATGTAGCAGTCACATTTGCTTTTGACGAGCATCCAAACATTTGAGTGATTCAAACTGACTCCTTTGCTGACACAGAATCGATTATATTCGTTTCGTGTCTCTAGTGAACAATAAAGCGATGTTCATTGATTCTATTTCTTCAGTCTTTTCGACGCATTATGCAGCAATATGTGACAGTCAAATATCTTGATTCCTGCTTTTGTGACGTTGATGCAGGAAACAGAGATGAACATTTTTTGGATGGATGTGACAGCAAATTTCAGTCGTATCAAAGGAAAAATTTGCAACCTCTTTAGATAGATTGCGAATGAAAATCAGAGCAAAAGTGGATTGTAGGGAAAAATCCTTCGTTGGCTCATTATTGTTGACTATTTATATACAAGACGCAGCGCTTGTTTCACTGGCATTGCTCTCATCACTGGATCTGAAAGGAAAATTATGTTGTATTACATTCGGAGCGACCCCGAAGATGCCCATGTAGATGAATGCACTTCATTGATAGAGAAAATGGAATCTATGAACCTATCAGCCAATGAGAATGCGATATTCCTCTCACATGCAGTGTGAAGCAGTGGATAGCAATCAATATTAGTTTGTGCTATTTGGAGGTGCATTCATCCGTCTGGTGCATGAGCTTCTCAGTTTCTTTTTCGATGTACGAGTAGACATAATCAACAAGCGCCTCAGTTGTTTACTGGCTGGAAAACAACATTTCACCGTTGGATCGCAACTAAATCGTTTCGTCGAAACGAATGCGTGTTCATGTCACAACAGCCGAAACAGTTAAATGATCATTCTTTTTTTCCTCTAACTTGCTTTTGAGTTCACAATTTCTGTAACAAATGGAATTCTGAAACTAAGACTGCAACTAAAAATGAGCCATTATTGCTGTTTACTTCGTAATGAGTGACAGCTACATCCGACATCACTTAGTGTGTGTTAAATACAAATTGTTCTGCATCAATATATCAACACTGTTTTCTATTTTATGCTTAGATTTTCGCCTTTGTGTGTAAATCATTACTTAGGCCTAAATTACGTACTGAAACAACTGCACAATGAGACGGATTTTTACCGAAACCGAAAGGCAGTCCGTGAGGCTTTTTTTAGCTGCTGAAGACTAATAGCTGAAAGCCGTGCGCTGCGAAAGCAAGTGAGTCTGAGATCAAAACCAGGAATCAAATGTGCACGTGTCCATTTTGATCTGCAAAGAAACCATCATTGCGCTTGATAGCGATTCACTAACCAGTGAAAATATCTCATTTCTAAGTTAAATGCTTCTCAGTGGTCTTTATTCAACGCGAGGCCGCTATTTCAACAATTTTGATCATTTTGTTCATTTAAGTCAGATTTTCTGATGAAATGAAATTCTAAATCAAATGTGCAAATTCAATGTTCCTGAATTCTACAGGTATCTTCAAATGTGGAATCCTCTGTTTTGCAACAGGCTGTAGGGGACCACATGCAGAAAGTTGATAAGGAATGTGCACCACATGCGCGATTGCATTACTCAAAGAAGCCGTTAGATCGCCCACCCGCGTAACGAGTTCGTGACGAAGCCGGGTAGCGGGAAAACTTCGTGAAGCATGAAATGACTTCAGACGCATTCTGTGCTCACTAGGGCTACTTCCTTCGATAGCAGGTTGACACTGAAGTGCTTTTAGATCATTTTAAAACAAAAAAAATTGGTCGGGCAGAGGTCGGAATTTTAATGGGATAACGGTGGTCGCCGGAAGATATATGTATTGAGTTCGGGCACCCGGCTATTACTGTACACACGAAGCATTCCCGTCCACTTAAAATTTTCTGTTATCATTTGAATACCAACTGAAAACTTTGAGAGAATATGCATTTCTCTCCACAATTTGTACATTTTGAAGAATATACTGTAGATGGTAACTTGATTAGCCGTGGCTTGTACCCATTGTTGCTTCTAAATGATTGAAATGCTTCAATTAAATCAAGATTTACTACTCGTATTATAAAATTTCCGCTGTTTTTCAGTCATTTTACATCACTTCACAGATGAATGGCATCTCACATTGTGGTCTCATCACAGTGGTGCGACAGACGCTTTGTAGAGCTGCAAAAGTATGTGGTTTATATGAATGGCTGCGGTGTTATTTCTTCGCATAATTTGTAGCCGAACCTAAAATTTTCCGCAATTCTGAATCATTGTCAATTTAGGCAATATAACCGCTGACCGAAGTATTTCTTGGCTAGGACACTCAATCTTATCAAGGAGTTGCATTGGCTCGAGCTGGAATTGTATAATCATCTATGCGGAACAGCAACCTTCCACATTGTGGAAATCAATGCCTTCAACTAGAAATGATTTTTGTCGCGCTTGAGTAGTCAGAATCTGAGATTTTATGCCACTATTATTTATTCCTTAGTGCCGGCAAATGTTTCCCCGATCAATTCCAAGCTCTAAAGTCGTGTGAAAATTGTAAAAATATATTTCTTCCGTGTAATACAATTAAATCAGCTGTGACATTCGAATTCAATTATTTTGGTCATTAAAAGAAAAGCAGATAAATAATATAATTGAGAAAAGTAGCAATTTTTGACAGAAAATTGATGCTTTTTGATACAACGCAAAACATCTAAATAAGTGAAAACTCCGTGGATCTGTTTTGCTCTCATTAATCAAAAATTATTCAAAATTGTAATATAATTTGTTACACGACGTTTCACTTCGTCATCTGCTTAAGTACGCTTGTTCGTGTCCTGGATTCTTCTAATTCTTTAGCCGCCGAGGTTGAATTCCCGTGGCGAGGTAGAATTTGATCATGAATATTGATGCACTTCTTCTCAATAATCTTGCTCATAGAAATGGTACTTACTCTATGGTCGTGCTTTTCTCTCTAACCCTCAGTTCAACAAAGTAGTACCCAAAGATGAATTACCCTTCTACAAAAATATAATGTTCTAGTGATGTAGGTGAATATACTTGCATCGTTGCATCTCAACACTGCTGAAGCATTGCCTAAATGCTAATTCATTCATGAGTGGGCTATCGAGGAAAAGCCTACATGATAAAACCAGAATAAAAATCTATGTTGTTATTTAAAATAATTTTGTTTAAACATATTCGGTTCCTCGCAGATACAAATTTAGGCAGGCCACCCGTCTGTCGAGAGCAAACATGCAGAGCTGGAAAGCACGTATTCTTCGACCCTGAGATTTATTGCTGTATTTTCATCAATTGTCCGCTGTCACTTTCTCCTTGACGAATGTGAATGAATGCAAGGCATAACTGGAAAGGAGATTTTTTTTAATTAGGTGAGATTGATTCCTATATTGTCATCCACTATCTGCTGTCACTTACTCCTTGATAAATGTGTGACATCTGTAATTTACCTCTGTCAAGTGTACAAAGTAGCACTCAGTATGGTTTGTGCTTGAGGTAGGCTATCGCATCTAATTAAGTGAGCTTTGTCTCTGCAAATTGTTGATAGCCGGTTGCAGATGAATAAATGTTCTCTATTTCGCTCTAAACTTCCCACTTATTGCATGGAACTAGTTAGTGAGACTAATAGGAACCGCCTGAAAATGATTGTCTTCCAAGAGAATATTTTCATCAGGAGAATGAGTGTTTCTCCTTTCCTTATTTTTCCTAGTTCATCAGTCCAGTCCAAACTCGCTCTACAATTTTATTTAATAGTCATTGTGTGATCCTTCAGTGGTGATACTTACATATTTTCACACAAGGTGAATATTCATAATTGCTGAGTTTTCATGCTCTTCTCTCAAGCAGCTGCTTGAGTGGATAATATAGACCTTACTTATATAGCTGTAGCTCTGCATAACTATTGACTATTAGATTGTGATCACACTTTCAACTGTCACGGTGACATTCAGATTATTCGGAAGTGTGATTGAGTGGGCCAACCGTATTAGTAGTCCCATCATGTAATATCATCTTTGGAAATAAAAAATTGTAAGTGGGCACATAAGTAACTTGCGGTACCCAAGCCTAATGCAAATTAGCATAGAATCTGTAACTATAGGCCTATCTTTTATTTAGCCTAATCGAAGTCTCTAGGTCTATCACTCGTTACTCATCTGGCATGTACATGATTGCAATTTTTATTTTATAAAATAATACCGTGTAACCGAGATAGTAAAAAGGATGGAACTTCAAAGCCGGTCATCGAGAATTTTTCTGAATCTGACCGGTGTGGTAATTCCAACCAAAAAAATTACATGCGAATAGACAGTTACCCACAGTGAGGTTATCCGCACGCAACGTTGCGTGGAAATAATTTGTAGGCGCGTTTGTTCCGACGCCAAATTGTTTGGAAAGACCTTAACTGAATACTGATAATTAAAATATATAGTAAATTATGCATATTTTCGTGTTTTTGTGATCACCTATTCATTGACAAATGGGACTTGAAGACTTATCTATTAAATTCATCTACAGTGCAGTATAAATTGAGTGTTTTGTTGAAGAAAACGATCGTTATTCCAACGTAGCGTGCAAATTCCCTCACTATTGGTAGCTGGCTATTCACACTTCATTTAGCGTCGGAATATATATGGCCGAATCCGATAGCAGAAGTTCACCATAAAACCATCTGTTTCTTCGAAATATCTGAAAATGAAAAGTCGCTGACATAAGTCATCCGTGTAAGGGTGTTTCCTTAATTTCATAGCAAATTTGGAAGTCCATCGCTGCAAGATTCGACAGGTTGACCTTTTTTTGACGAAAATCTCTCCGTTTTGAATTTTAGGATCATGGCTCACAAAAATTTGAATAATAAATAAGAACTGACTGGACAGTGATATTTTCGGTTTGACTTAGTGCATGCAATTTCAGTAAATTTAGTTTATCACATGAGCAATCAATTAGTTGACAATAATTGCAATTTTTTTTTATCATTGCCAAATCTAGGTAGATCTTTCCGCTGTTGACGGACACTTGATTGATTAACACTTAGAACGTTAGTTCCACAGCACACAGGTTTACGAAAGTGCATTAAAACACTTGCAGAAATAGAATTTGCAATCACAAGCATGCATTTTCTGCACCACTATGCTCGTTGAACTAATTTGCATGATAAACATGAAAATGTTCTGATAGCAATATCAAGCAATGACTGATAATTAATATTCATTATATTTTTATAATATATATGCGCAATATTTTTCGGTTCAAACACTGTCACTGACCATCGTGACCTTAATTTGACTTTTATCTAAGAGTAAATATGAAGCATTTATATTTACTAGTTAGAGACTTTTAAATTAAAGTTTAAATGAATGGTGTAGATTATTAACAGCAACTAACATCAAACATTTCTTCGTTTCAAAAACGAGTATATCTACAGAATATCACATCATCGACTGTGTAGACCTATTAATTATACATTATAACTTGCAGTAATCGTTCAATAAATCGCTTTTTTTGCTTGTGAATAATTGCAATTAATTGGAATAATTGGCAACTGATCCAATCCATTAATTGAATTGAAGATTGTTCATCAATCAATTAATTGCAATTTTATTTCAAATAAATTAATTTTCTCCTTCCCCTGCAGTGGACTACTTTTTGCATTGTTATATTATATTAAAATAATTTCAGAAAAACAGGATAGGGGTCGTAGCTGCAGACTGATGATTAACTAAACTGTAATGTCGGACATGTTATATGTATTGTTTCATCTCTGAAGCTTCTAGTGTTCTGATTGCATCCTTGATCGTTGTAGGCTTATGTATTCACGATTAAGGTTAAGTATAGCCTACGCATTAGGTAATAATGATGACGTGATATAACTTCATTTCAGTCTGATAATTCATGCAATATTATGTTTTTTAATTAGTTGAAGTAAATTGTGGACTCTAAGGTCAACGTCTACTCTACCTTACTTGGGGCTTGACTGTGTTGACACAGAGTCAGACTTTATTCTGGCTGTGACCATTTGGTCCGGATACCCTTCCGGACGACTTCCTATGACACTTTGGCTCAACCTCTGGACCGAAAGACCGCTAGCCAAGCACTTAGCCACCGTGCCACGTAGACCATCAATATTTAATTTCCAATAATAATCCCTGTACTAGTAGAGAGGATTCTCTTTTAATGACAACATGAGCGTTATTTTGACTTAGGAAAGATAAAAGTAAAAAGCGCAATTATCATTCAATAAGTGGACATAGACCGTGCAGTTGCAAACTGCGTGAATATCTAAAGTGTTAATTTATGTACGGTATCCCAAAATACTTCCCACCTGCTTAGTAAATCCTGATTATTAATATGTCCCTAACATGTTTGATGATGATCCCTAACATGATGATGATTAACACTGCATCGGAATATTAAAAAACCAAGTCTACTTATCTGTTTATTGATGCCTTCACCTTAAAATTTAATGATCTGATAATGTGCTTATTAACTTAAATTTTTCTAAGATTTAACACTTTACTGAAGACCAAAATAAACTTTTTGCTGAAAACGTTTAGAAATGTTCACACTTTAATCATAGCTACTTCGAAAACAGAACAAATTACACTTATGATGTTGAAGCAGAAGTATAAAAAATGAACAAAAAGGCACCTGATCATTCTGACTTTTACTGTATAGCAGAAATTGTAATAATCGCATCACGCAAGCACTATTCACAACCAATCAATCCCATTAGTTTGGAATTCATTCGTGATACGTGCATTGTATCAAGGAATTTTGATTTAGGTTTCCTTGATTGTTCATGCATCTAGCATTCAAACTGAATTGCGATAGGAGGTTATTGCATGCGTCATGACCTTAATTTGAAATTAAATATTTTCTGATTTGATATTGTTTTGTTATAAATCTTAAGAACTTTATAAAGGAAAAGGAGGAAATAAGGAAAATACACAGAAAAATTAGTGGTCTGATTCCCATTCAGTTATAGTCATATCTACATGTATCATGCTTTCCATAACTGTGATATCTTATTGTCATATTTTGAGTTATCTGAACACATTTCACTAAATTAAAAAGTTGGTGTTATAATAATATAAACAATCGGATACGCAGAGTTTAACTAGGTATACGGGAAACCTAAATTCACGTCTCTTTCGTGTGCTGACTGAGGGAATGACAGAGAGGAAAATACAGGGAAACTGGCCCGCGTGTGTAAACGGCTGTCAGCCATGTCACTTCCTGAGGAGCGCAGCGACCAACTAGGATTCCCTGATCTAGCATTCAAATACTGATGCAAGTGTTTGAACTAGTCATGTACGCGTCATGAAAATAAATAGAGGATGAGATAAGGTGGCCCATTTATTGCTGCCCATGTTGCCCCCTTTCCTTCACCGCCATGTGTGAGGATGACTCTATCACACATGCACGTGCACATTGTTATTTCATGTCGTGTTCCGGAATACATTTCCACATTGAGGCTGTGAGTAGGAGCCGGGCAGATGATAAAATTGACAAAAGATAAGCATGCATGTTCAATGTATGTTCATGTATGTTCAACTTGAAAGCGGATGAATATTTTCTCAACTGATTTGGCATTAACACAAATTTGGAAACAGTCGGTCTCTAGTCGGATAGACTGAAGCCATGATTTTTTTTCATTAGAAATGAAATAGGAGTCTTTCAGACATGGTGAATGGTCAGCGTCAAGTAGTACTCATGATCAATTATGAGTTTCAAGATAAGTCGATGTTTTCAGTAATTGGCTCGGGCTTACAATTAATTTTAAAGCTATTGCTGTCGGCTTCAGGAATGAATTGTGACCAGACAAATTAAAAGTGATATAATGGCCATAGACATGAAGCGAACTGCTAATCCATTCAATTGAAATAACATTTCCACTTAAATAGGAAGCGTAGCATGCAATTGACATCAGTTGTTTCTAAGCAATCTTTTATATCCGATGGAATTTTATGAATTTATAGATTCCTTTCTCTCCTATGATACCACATTGCTATCCCTGTTATTTCTGAATTCGTTTATAAATAGCTGATGTGTTGTTTTCTGATGGTTGCATTATTACAATCATGCAATTTTTTCAATTGATTGCATTAACCTTTAAGTCTCCTTAACAGCATTGCTGACAACATGTTCATATTAAAGAAAAAACAAATTCAGTTCGATTTCATGAAGTGCAAAATGTCATGCAAGAAATTATATAGGCTGCAGGTTTACTTGTTAGGCATGCGCATGCTGTGGTTTTGCATGCATCCTGGAACATTCTGCAAATTGCGAAAATAAGTTACGGTACTACAATAGTCTCACTTCTATATTTCAGACGCTGCCAAACAACGACATCGCATGGAGCGGAAGTGGTGAAGAGAAAAACATAAAAAAATTGCAAGAGGAATAAAAACGCTGCTGTGTCAAAGAATTCTGAACAAAAATATATTGGCCACATATGAATACTTGAATATTTTATTTATCCCGATCATTAAAGCACACGGGAATTAAGTTTTCGGGAAATCCAAAAAATTATAGTATTGACTTTAATGAAATAGATATCATTAAAAATGTCATTCTCTTTGAAAATATGTAGAAAATTCTTTGAAGAAGAATGTCATTCTCTATGATGATCCTCAAGTACCATGGTAATTAGGACTAGCAGTGTAAATGTAGTTGATTATTTAATAAATGCAAAATAAATCCTTTTTAATCCTAGAGGACCAGAAATGCAGAATCGTGCAGGATTTTATCGGAATAATACCATAGAAAATCCTACAAGACTTGACCTTTAAAATCCTTCACGAAATTTCTACCGGATTTAAATGAAAATCATATACCAAAAGGTTCCATAATTCCAAAGATTCCAAAAATTTTCCCAAAGATTCGATAAATTTAATTTTCCTAGTAATGTTCTTATTTGATAAGTCCATGTATTTGAGACTTGTCTTTAATTTACATAATCAAAAATGTTTGCATAGAATTTTGAACTATTTTGATCACTACTCATCAATTTTATCCAAAATCGAATTGCTGCTTTGTAGAAAATAAATTCCATTGGTCTAATATCGAATTCGTCTGTAAAACAGTAATTGGCAGTAGAACTTTTCAAATGGCAGAATCTTTTGTAAAATTGCAGTTTTATTCGATTCAAGTCTTTCGAGTTTCTATAAAAGAGAAACTCACCAAAGTATTTCATTTGAGAGAGAGTAAAAATTTCAAACGTGTCTTTTAATATTTTTCCATTAACTTGCCCGAATTCTAGAAGTGTTTTTGTTGTTGTAAATGAAGATTTTTTACCTTTGTTTTCCATTTCTTCTATATACTTCTTATCGTTATTTGTTATCAAAATCCCAAGATATTTATATTCTTGAACGACTTAAATCGCCGTTATCGAGAAGCTCGTTTTTATATTTACGTGACTATATCTAGTTATAACATTTTTTATCATGATCTTCGTTTTGTTGTAATTTATTTTCAATTCATTAGTTTCGCAATTTAATTTATAAAAACGAAGTCAGGGTCAATAATAAAATATATTGAAGAGCTTTCGACTCCGTCTTTCTCAATTAACACTAGAGCTGCCATTGTCTTCAAAATGACTGCATTCGATTTTCATACATGTGTGTTGTCTTTCCCAAGTAAACTTTGAGAATCACAAGCCTTGACATTTATTGCACATACAATGTAACTCTAGATTTAATTCATGAGAAAAATTTTATATAGAAATATCTATGGTGGAAAGTACATAGCATTATACCTAAAAGCGTCATGGCAGTCATTTTGACTGCAAATCTGTCATGTATTGGAATTTAACTTCTAAGATCGGATATCTTGGTTCTAACATATCTCTTGCTTTTCTCACAACTCACTGCTGTGTCTGTGCGAGTGTGCGGTGGTCACATCTAACACAGTAATCTGTACATGAGGCGGTTGAACGATGACTACTGTAAGAAGTCGTCGACGAATATCTGCACAAACTGCCTTACATATGATAACGCAGTTGAACGAGGAACTATCTGGAGATGAAGAAGTAACTGTGGACGAATTCACAATTGAAAATGATAATGAGAATAGCGATATTGAAGATGATGATGAATCAAACAGTCCGATTATACCGAATGAAGTTGAAGTGAATGAATTGCCCTCTTATCTTGGTAAGGATAAAATTAGGTTAATGATTTTTTACTATAGAGCCAAAATAAATAACATCACGACAAAAAACACATCGAGCCAAAACTTCCACAAACCTTTGAGGAAAACGCAATAGAGCCAAACCTAAGCTCCACAGTACCTCACTCACCACCACACCAACTTTCATCAAAATCCATGCAATGCTCTGTCCTACACAGCCTTCACAAGTTGACAAAAATCACAAAAATTCAATCCTAAGAACACACATAGAGCCACAACTTCCGTGCATCTTTGCGGAAAACGCAATAGAGCCAAACTTAAGCTCTACAGTACCTCACTCACCTTCAAGTAAAGTCTCATCAAAATCCATCCAATACTCTGTCCTACACAGCATTCACAAGTTTGAAAATATGGCCTATTCCGTGATAGGTGAGAGGTCCACAGATTTTTTCGAGATCACGCAATTGTATATTTCAAAATTTCTTTTCACTATCATGCGTGTTTAGTTACCGACGACAGTATGAATGTATTGATCTACATGTCTGTGTGATTGGATGCTCATATGCAATGGCATCATGGCAGCATCATAATTTGAATCGCAGGCCATATTCAACTTATACAGTTTGGTTTTAATGCTAAATAGAGGGTGCACAATTGTTTGTATTGGTCTCTTCCATTACGTGTGCTATCATGAAAATTTCTGCTGGCATACGTTGTAGTTATCCATGTTGCGGATTTCTAACGCATATTCTATCAGTTTTACCAAGTTATCGAGCTACGGAAATTGTGGTAGGCTACATGCAGGTTCCCTTCATAGTCTTATTACAGTTAAAGTTTTGAAAGGTTGTAGATTTAATGCATGTCTCAGTTAGGAATGAGAATAGGATATCCATGAAATGTGGTGTAGATGAAGTTGTAAGGAAATAGGATGTTGAAGTAAGATATGTAGCAGGGATGCAGAGTCGGAGTCGGATTATCATTTTTGCCGGAGTCCTATCAAATGATAGGACACCGGACTCCGGCCCATTACTAGACCCGAAATTTAATACAAAGGAGGCGAGGAGCCAAGTCGTATGCATCCAACTTAAAGCGAAATTTGATAAACTTTCATCGAAAATGATTGATAATTAATTGATGCAGCAATGGTCACTAAAGATAGGTTCAAGTAAGCCTATAATGATTTATGATGTAGGTTACTACTTTTATTTTCAAAAAACTAGGCTTTATATACTTGCCACCAGGAGTCGGAGTCGGAGTCTTATCAACCCCCGCAGCTAGTCCTATCAAAATGATAGAGCACCGCATCCCTGGTATGTAGGTAGGACCCATATTTGTCACATATCGAATTCGAAGTGCCATCTCATTATCATGCGGTTTAAGCGGAAATTTATTCATTTAGAATGATAATGACTTATGGGTTATTGGTTTACAGAATTACTCAAGGGGTGGCTTAAGCGAAGTTGTCATTTGTTTTACGGCTGGATTTTCTGTAGTAAGGTTTACTTTATACCAGGGATGCGGAGTCCTATTATTTTGATAGGACTCTGACTCCGACTCCGGGCGGCAAGTATAATTCCTAGTTTTTTTTAAAAAAAAAGAACTGGTAACCTACATCATAGATCATTAAAGGCTTACCTGAACCTATTTTTACTGATCACTGATGTATCAATCATCAACGATTTTCGATGAAAGTTTATCAAATGTCGCTTCAAGTCGACTCGGTTCCACAAGGATAAATAATTCGCCACTCAACTCGACGTGGATTAATATTTTTTGTTTCGGGTCTATTTATAGGCCGGAGTCTGGAGTCCTATCATTTGATAGGACTCCGACTTCGACTCCAGCAAAAATGATAGGACTCCGGGACTCCGACTCCGACTCCACATCCGTGCTATATGGTTACCCTGTGGTAAAGGCGACGTCGGGTCAACGTCGGTCCATCGTCGGTCAGCAAATTTTGGTCGGCTGTTGGTTGGCTACTGGTCGGCCAAAAATGTTGTGTTGGCTCATGGTTGGCAATGGTCGGTTTACTGTCGGCCAAAATTTTATGTGGGTGGATTTTAGTCGAATTTTAGTTGGCCAAGGACGGCCGAAAATCCTGTGTTGGCATATAGTCGGCCAATGTCGGCATATGGTCGGCAAATTATCTATGGTTGGATTGTGTTCGTGTTTCAATTGACCATGGTCGGACTAGAGTATTGTTGGCTTCCCAATGGCAAGATTTTTAGAGGGATATCGGACATTATCTGGGAATTCTTTCAGCATCAGAATTTTCTGCTGCGCTGAATCCTCGAATGCAGTTGTACCTGTTCTAGGTTTCATAACTAATCATGCATTGTAATGAAAAATACAACTGCGGTTTTATATGGGCTGAAGCTGGTTATCGAATGTAAAACCCATATTATTATCATTGCGTATTTCCGATCTAAAAACATGTTATTGATGATCTCTATTCTTATTCTCTATTCTTTTAAATCATCGGTAGTGTGGCTACAATAAGAAATAGACTCACTTTGAAATAATCAATCGACTACTATATATATGGACCTACGCGGTTCTACTTCAGTAAGCCCATGTTGCTGATTTTGATTGATACAGTTGTATTCGCTAAATTACTTCAGATAATTTCTGAACTTTAGATAATGTTTCAGAAAGCAGCTGAATCAAACAGATGCGTTGATATCAGCTCACTCAGTCTGTGAGATCTGATCTGACTACGCTATCCCTCTATCACTGTAGAAAAATTCGGCGTCAATACAGTTGTGAAGATTCATTGTTTTGTCAGAACAGTAGCGGTCGATAATTCCCCGCCGCGTCCTTGCAACAAACCGTCTATGCCTGTGACTAACGGTGTGCGTGGTCTGCCGTATGGTGTTCCCTGCTTGTTTCATTGTCCTCGCCGTCAAGTGGAAAGCTGCGCAGTAGCTTCACTGCTCGTTCAGTCTCTTGCATGGTCTATCACAGCAAAGCGCACAACGAGCCCAGTGTTTTGATTAACAATTATTAGCACCAAGCGTCGCCGCAGCAAAGGATATTTATATACTTATATGCGCCTTATTTCTTCATCTATCGTCAGTTTCGTGATCGCACCTGTGCTTTTGTCATTTACTTACTTCATCCATCACAGTACATGGAATGTTACTTACGAGACTACCTCACTGAACTACAGCATTATTGACGTATCGAAGTGATAGATAACTCTTTCAACTATACTGAATTATCATGATAACTCGAAAATTATGAACGCTCGTATGCAGTCAGTTATCACGTGTATGAGAGATTTTCCACGCAAGGAAGCAATCAAATTCCCTCTCAATTTATTTATGCAGCAGGATTTAAACCATGCATCTCATGTTATTGTGCATCAAACTACATAGAAAGGGTAAGTTTCAAAATGCAAACTCAATTTTTACTTGCAAGTCAACATGTACATGTAGTCTGCATGCAGCAACTTATGAGTTATCACCCCCACTTTCTCCCACTACCCAATTTCTCCAAAACTTTTAAAATGAACCAATTGTCACAAAACTTCGTCATGCCAACGTAGTTAAGTATATTTTCTACCCACAGAAAAAGATTTATGCAAATCGGACAAGTAGCCTACTTTTAAACTAGAGACGATAAAGTCAAATGTTCCAATGTCAACATGCAGGTTGATCTGACTTCGTCTGTTCGATGCATTTTACATTCGTGTACTGTGTGCATTGTTCTCTCTGTTTTCGTCTCATCCACTGCTATTTTAAATCTTCCCACGACCACTATCCGACCACACTTTTTTAAGTTAAATATTTAAGTGTGCGGGATGTGGCTCTGGTCATAATTGTTGCTTCACGAATATCTCAAATCTAGTGCCATTGGCTCAGATGATGGAGTCAGAAGAATGCCGATTCAAATGTACATGTAGAAGATTCTGATTCCGAAGACTAAATCATGAATCACTTTCCTTTGTTTTATTGACGCTTTTTAGCTGCTACTTGGGCAGCAGTCCGAGTTAATAATGATCACATATTTTGTTGTTTTACTGACGTTTTATAGGTAGTTGTCATAAATTTAATAGTCTTTCAACAGAAATTGGCTAATTGTGAAATTCCGCAGTTCGTTGGTTCGTTTTCTCTACTTTTGTTAAGAAATTTGTTGTTTTCAATTTCACTTTTTTCAATTTTCAAAACATGTACTAGGCCTAATGGGTCAAACTCGTAGCATATGAGCTTTAAATTCTCAAGAATTAATTCTTGATTAACCATATTCATAGCGTTCCATTATGTTGTAGCAGCTCAACCACAAATTTAATCGGTGTCAGTATATTTCTACAATTAAAAGCCACCATCGGCTATATTAACATCAATGATTACATGAAAGTAAGACTTCAGGTCCATTAAATCTAGCAAAATTCGCAAATTTTCGTTTCACACTTCAACAGACCATGAGCAAAGAACGAGATGTTAGATTTTTGTTTATCTATATCAGAGGATCCCAACCTTCATAACATCGTGGCATATAATTGAACTCACAAAGTTTTCTCCGTACACCACTCAACTTCTCTATTCATGAAGCCACTTGGCAATTTAATGACCAAAAGGGAAGATCTCATAAACAGAAACTGTTCATATAGATACTAAATTTCCTGTATTCAGATAAAGTGCCAGATTGTAATGATGAATGTCAGTGAAATCTTTAGTTGAGCCTGTTTCTTTGTTGTCGCTGCAATTTGCGGGTGAACATGAGAGATTCATACAAAAAGCCATTCTTCAATGTTTTTAAATCATGCATGTCTTTATTATTTTAAATGCTTGCGAAATGAAATCTTATGAGATTCCTGGCGCAATATGCTTATTTTAGCGTGGAATTTCATTCAAAATCTGATCCACCAAGGTTTTTTCTAGCGAAAGTCGCGTGCAAGACATTCTGTGAAGAATCTGTGCGGCCCTCAGCCGACATTTTTCTCAAAATCCAATTTTAGAGAAATTGACGAATCCACAGATTGTCAATGAGCGGGAAATTATGCGGAAATAGGCTATCCTTGAGATTTGTACACAACCAGCCTTCCATCCAGTTTTGATTAATTGATTTGCCGCTGTATTTATAAGAATCAATTTCTCTGATAGATTAATTTTTCTAATTTGCCAGAAAAAATTCGTAATAGGCCTATTCATACGCGCACATGCAGGTTTTTCTCGCATTACGTCATTATGTCACTATTCTTTGCTTTTCAAAGGATGGTCCCTTCATGGTGTATGAACATAGCTTCATTTCCAAGGTTTTCAGGTCTCTGTCGTGATGTTGCATCGTGGCTATATTCAGACTAGAATTTCACTGGTTTTGTGCCTATGTGTCATTGATTGTTGAGCTTCTGTCTATGCCCGATGTCATTAAGCAGCGAAGGTGTCCCAATTTGTTGAAACGACTATTTCAGGACCAGGTGGTAAGATGCATCTTTTATTATTTCATGTGCTATACAACATAAGACGCACATAACACTCTCAGTAAAATTTGCACCTCCTATTACTTTGGAACTCGTCTTGTCATTGCAGCACATTCTGCAACTTACTGTGTGGCCTATTTCCTGTTCATTGTCATGGTTGGATCCTTGCTTGCACCTGTCAACAAGCACAGAATTTTGAGGTAGATACTTATAACTGGGTAAGTGTTTAACAATTTTAATTGAATTTATTTTCAGCATTTGCAAACAATTTCTGTGCACTCTAATAATCTGATTTAAGAAGGTTGATTTCCAGGAACCCAACTCTCCCATGGTAAGTTGTCCATGGTGGTTTGCGTGTGAGAATGTAAATGAACAACAGCATCGAGGAAAGAAGTTTGATTTTTTGGATGTGATTCGTGAATTGGTTGCAATTCATAAAATCACTGCATGGTGACGTGTGTTTCTCAGTCATATCATGGGACAAGCTGGTTCAAACAATGTACTCTAAGAAGTTTGTGGAAGCTATTCAGCGAAGTACTTCTAACCACCTTAACATCTAAAAACTGATGGGTTTTCTACGCTTAGCTTAGAAATTATCGACACATCAAGCATCATGTAGACATTCTCATCCTCAATTTGTTTCGGAATGTGTATTTTTTTAACTATTTTAGATACCAGCTGCTGTAGTATTTCTTCTAGCATGTTTCCATTTGCAAAGTTTGATTTTAACTTAGTATAGCCATTTGTAATTCATTTGTGTGAACTTTGTCTGTATTTTCAGAACTGAAGTCATCGTCATTGGTTTTGCTGGTTTTGTACTGTATATGTACAATCTTATCTTATTATGCCGATCAGATATTTGATTGAGAATCTGTTGGTTTGAAAAAGATAAAGAACCCAGCTTAGTCAGCATTGAATTTTTTCACCATCGCAAGTATTGCTTATCTTCTACAGCGTTGCATATTGTAGTGCGTATGTCGGTTGCTGGTCGACCGACAGTCGGCGACATTTGGTTGGCCGACTCGTGTTTGGACGGTCGGCCGAATGTCGCGTTTTGAAAGTCGGTCGACGGTCGCATAGTCGTTTGCTTGAAAGTCTGTTGATGGTTAGCTTGACCAACCGTCGGCGACGGTCGGTGCTCCCGTATATCCGACCTTCCTGCCGACGGTCGATCAATGGTCGAGTGTCTGACTACTCGACTCTCAGCCAGCCATCACATTTCCCACAGGGTAGTTTTATCACATTTCAAGAATCACATTGTGATGTGCCCGCTTTACTATAACATGGAATCGTTAAGCAAAGCATTCAACACATGCAAGTCAGCTAAGTTCTGTCGATAAAATTGTCACCAATTTCTTTCATGATGAAGCACTATATCAATAAAGAGTTGAGTAGAATGATCATAGATACTCATTGCACTCAACTCGCTTGAGACAGCCCCGGACTATAAGATTGTTTTTGACAAAGTGGTTCTGGAGGTGTGCCGGGTGGAGATGAATCCGGCAGTCATCAACGGGCATACGCATGGCCTGCTAAAGCGGAACGCTCACTATCCACTGAACCACTCAAAGATCACTAACTTCTCGATTCCCGCAGGCCAGTTCAGCTTCGTCCAGGACCTGCTCTATCCCCAACAAGTACCAAAATTGCTACTAGTAGGGCTGGTGGATAATAAGGCGTACACTGGGGCATACGCCAAAAACCCGTTCAACTTCCAACATTTCGACTTCCAGGAAATTCCGCTGCGCCGTGGCGGCATCAGCATCCCCGGTGCTCCGTTCACACCGGATTTTGGAAGCACCCAGCAGTACACCCGGAGATATGTCAATACCATGCAAATTTTCCACTATTGCAACACTGATGACACAAATGGATTGACAATGGAGGAATTCGCTAATCTACCATAATATACCATAATATAACCAGGAATATACCATCTACGCATTTGATCCGACTGCGGATAATGACGTCGGCGCCACTCACCGCCACGCCATCAGTACGAGGAACCTACGCCTCGATCTGACCTTCCGAAAAGCACTCCCCGCCACAATCACAGTGTTCCTTTACGCCGTCTTTAGCTCATAGCTCGAGGTAACCCAAACGCGCGACATTCAAAGAGAGTATGCGCGCTGAGGAGAAGGAAGGCCCAATTATTATTATGAGCTGGCTATCAGAAACCCGACTGGAACAGCTGATCAAGCGGCATGGTGATGCGGAGTGCAAACGAGCTTTTCATGGTGTATACCCACGAGATTTTCTTGCCCTCGAAACTGTGCGCCGGCTACCAGTGTTGCTCATTTTCAGCAGCCAGAGCCACAATTTAGGTGGCCAACATTGGAAATCAATTTACATTAATGCTGAGTGCATTGGTGAAGTATTTGACTCTCTTGCAATGGCTCCCAGTAACACAGTCATCCGCTTCATGAATACCTACTGTCGAAAATGGGTCACTAACCCGCATGCCTACCAACACCCACTGTCTTCCTGGTGTTGTGTATACGTACTCTATCATGTGTTGAAGCGTAGAAACTATGACTCTTTCTACTCCTTCTATTCAAACAGTTTCTCGCCCACAAATGTTAATCTGAATGAAGCGAGCATGCGCCACTTTTATTTTACCTCTTTGAACGAACGGTGAATAAAAACATCATATGATGAAATATAGCGTGGCTTTTATTTATTTTTGTACAGCAGCATCTTGAGGACGGTTTAACAGATCATTCTGTTTGAGATAGTTCAAGAGTTTTTCCAACACTTCCCGCAACTGTTCCCCGTTAGTAAGACCGGTAATGATGCACTTGCTGGTTTTGAAAACGGCTACATGAATAGGAAGCTATTTCTGTACTTGGATGGCCGGGAAGAGTCAATTTTCGTAGAAAACCTCATCGGACGAGTGACGGAGGTTAGAAAGCCGACGAGTAGTTGAAAGTTGGGCACCTATCACCATATTCTTCCTCGTTATTCTCATTAGCTGCAGGGGCAGCCACAACAACGCGTGCTTAATTAGTTGGTCTTTTAGCGCAGAGATCATGGAAAGCACGTCGGAATCAGAAACCCGGCCCATGATTTGCACTTTGCCGCAACGAAACATTTGTGAATTTCGCCTCTTTAGCCCTTTTCCCACGAGCACTGCCGTTATGAGCATCTGCGGCCGCCCGCAGTACAGCCATCCGCCGAGACATTGATTGAGGGCGGTGAGATTGAATTCGCAGTTGAGATCTGCTTCGACTCAACTGCGAATTCAACAATTCTGCCGCCTCCAACCATTCGAAATGTGAATGTGGCAAATACTGACAGAGGGCACTACCGTAGAGGTTATTTTCGTCCACATACCCCAGCACAGTATCCCCTACAGTCGCCAAAAGTTTATTCGTGTACGTCAAACCGCTACGAATGCCGCGCTCGAAGAAAGTATACATCTCAGCCTCTGTGAGAAGATGTATTGTCTCCCCAGTCATTTTGAATGCTGACGTGTATGATATTGAGGGAAGACTGATAAATTGCGATGGTTCAAGACCATTCTCCTTCTGCGTCACCTCTCTGAACGCTTCGAACACATCAGCAAGCAGATTGACGTCCAACTCCAAATATCGTTTCATATAATCACCAAATGTTGTACAGCCGAGCTTGGACCACGCGGTCTGCGCAAGTTCGTAGTCGGCGGCGGAACAGTCGACTCCGGTCAAGTCACACTTGAATGCCGCTATTGGTAGGGACGTTTCCTGGAGTCGTTTCAAAAAGTCAAAATAAGAATACGGCAAACGCCCTTCCGCCGCAGCAGGTCTTCACTCGCATTAGGAAAGTGGAGTAGCATAGTTCGGGTAATAGGCAGACTCTCTAAATTGCTCGCCAGCTTGACTAGTGAGGAGGATAGAAACTGATGGCTGTCGATAAACGAAATAAGGAAATAGATTCGTTTACCTCTACTCGTCTCGTCCACGGGGATTTTTGCGCGTAGGTTGATAAATTTTTCCTTGGTCTGGGCTATACAGTCCAATTCCCAGTGAGCCATTTTCGTCATTACTCGTTTCAAAATCATATGAGCATCATAATTCTTAAAATTCTGAAATATCACCGGAAGAGTCATCCTCCGCTGGCGCAACCGGAAATTACATCCAGGACAGAGCGCTTGCCGGTATGCGCTTGTTAAGTGACAATGGTCACGCACTCGGCGGCGCACATTTTCGCCAGTAAAGCGGAAGTTGCATTTGGCGCAATGCGTGCTAGTCAAGAATATAATCTCATCTTTCGGTCACATCCGCATCTTTTGACGAGTCATATGAGCGAGTTTACCATGCTGTGCCCGCGCCAACTGGTCTAACTTCTGCAAAAACTTTATCACACAATCGTCGCCTTCCCATAATTCAACCACTTCACTCTCATTCCTGCTGCTATAGAATGAATGCCAAACCTGTCGGCACGCCACAGCGACCGGATGATGCATTTTGAGAGTGCTGTCAATGAAATACTCCATATCTGCATAGATAATGCGTAGTGGTCGTAATTCACTGACGGTTACTTCATATGTATATTCCCGCCTTTCCGGCATTAGCTCCACCTGGGGTTTTCCTCTCAAGCACCACGCGTAATGTATGGCAAAATTCTCCTTAACCCTAAACGAGCGACAACATCTGTCACACATACTATACATAGGATTCTGACCGTACAGAGCATTCAGTTTCGTTATTGCACAGTAATGCCATCCGTTATTAACCAGTAATAGATTTGCAACACGTTCCATATTTCTTTGCCGGGAGCAGTGAATAGGGCCTTGGAGCTTGCGGTTAAATAAGTGGACATTTACTTTGATTCTGTTGCGCCGCTCAAAATATGGTCTGTCACGCACCTCCACCGCCGAGCAGTCGGCCAACATGGAGAAATCTAACTCGCCTTCCCATCTGGTGCACCACCCCGGGCGTTCTTGGTGGTGCGGGATATCGTCATAATGCAAAGCAGCAAGTACTGCATATTTAAAACAAAAACCGCTGGAATGCACATTAATGACGCAATGCAACCGCGCTAGCTCGCCGGGTAATTCCCAAAATGCTGCTCTACCCGCCTCCACCGCAAATGGTGTTCGCAATGTGCGCACAACCAAAGAAACGATCCTATCGAATTCGAGAGCTCTGCCTCGCTCTTTAAATACTTCTAACTTGTTCAAAATGGAACACGCATGCTCGTCATACCATTGCGGAAATATTGTTGTATTTGAGGGCGCCGCGGACCAAAATGAGAACGGAAAGTACCTATCTTCATCAACTGGGGGGCTCCTCCAGTTGACACCACACTTGTCCCACACCAAAGTCGTTCGTCTGTAACTACACAAAAGCACCAATCTGGCCTTGACAATATGATTCTTCCCCAACACAGCCAACAACGTTTCCAGCAGCGTGCGGTATGAGTGAAGAAACTGTGTGGCTTCAATTAAAGGTGAAGCTAGTCCAGTGTAAATCCCGTAGTACCGTACAAGATCCTGTATAGCGCACCTAGCCAAACGGAAAGAGACATCATCGTCGTCCACCAAATATACATGTAGATCTGTATGCATAAGATCATGCTCAATCAGACGATTTCTACCAACAAACACTGGCTGTGGCATCATCTCACAAACCTGACAGAAAAAATCCCTATTGACTTCTTCTATCCCTACTAGGTCAGACCAATTATCTGCCTCTTCATTGTCTTCTTCGTCTTCTTCTTCTATCTCCAGCCAGTCCAAGCAATCATCCTCCTGCCGTATTTTAACTAGCCGAGTCTCCTCCTCTTCCTCCTCGTCCAAATCCACTTGATGTTCCCGCCAAGGACGCGTGTAGCGCCATGCCTCTGCCGCGGGAGACACACCGACGCCAATCGAGGAGTCTGAGCTGCTTAACCCAGTCTCGTCGGAGGAATTAGGATTGCCCTCACCCAGTGTCGACAAACTCCCCGCCTGCCTATTACTCGATCTGATCCCTGATAACTCATCTTCATCATCATCATCATCAAGTATTATCGTTTTTTGTTGATCATTATTCCCGTCATCAACACTTACCCTGTCGTGTAACTGGCTTCCATACGCTACTGTTGCACCATTGTCTATTGATGACGAAAATGCTGGGAGGCAGTCTGTCCCAGCCATGTCCTGTAACTGGCTTCCATACACTACTGCTGCACTATTGTCTATTGATGACGAAAATGCAGAATAGTCTGTCGGCGAGGATGGATAAATGCACGAGAAACACGGTGTAAATGGGCACCTCGCTGCAGCAGTTCCGCTAGCCGCTGCCTGAAATTTGAACGATCAAAACCTGTCGGTCGTTGAACCGGCTCATTTGCTACTGACGCTTGAGTGGGGTCAACCGGCAGCCATGGCGGCAAAGGAAAACGTAGATGTGCTGGGAGCCGAGTAACAGTCAGATTTTCGAAACCCCAGACTACAATTTCTCTCATTGCATCTGGATGTAAAGTCCAAATTGGATGACAAGAAGCCCGGTGTTGTTTTATACATGTAGAAATATAGCATGCATGTAATGAAGGTGTGGCCAGGCCACAACGACACAAAATCACGGAATTTCGCTGACCAGAATGACATATCTGCTTCCGACGTCGGCCTCGTTCGAGCGCTACGTTCAAACACGTCGAAAGACAGCACAGACATACAGTCCGTTTCATAAAGCATTTTTCATGTTATTTCATGAACGGTTCTTATCACACTCTCCTCAGTGACGTAAGTTGTGACACGCCATCTGTCCAAATTTCAGAGAAATTCGTTCAAGTTTGGCGGAGTTAGACAAAGTTGAAGTTAAGGCGATGTTTAAGGGTGATCCATTTTTTATGAAACAATCTGTACATTCATTTCGCCGTTTGAGAGAGAGAGAGAAACTATTACCGGAAATCCAATTATATCGTGCAAAAGAGTTCAATCTGCAAATGTAATATGAGCAACTTAGAATTACCCACAAAAGAATATGAGCAAGATAATAGTATCGACTTGTTTGACCTTTAATTTTAATCTGCGTAATATATACATATTATAATTATAGCCAGGATCTAGACTCACCCGATAAAGACAGGAATTCCAGTTTAGTTGGAATCACCTCCTACAAACCAAAATAGATGGGGACATCAAGGAAATCCACACTAGAATCAATTTGTAAGACAGCAATATCAACGTTTGTGAATTGAAGATTTAAATGGACGTAATTCTAGATCTAATGCCTCGAAGGTCAATCACAAAATGATTATGGAACTTATAATTCAACTGTACACCCATATTGAAAGCAAAACTTCAACTTGAAAGAAAAGATATCAACGACTGAATAAAAGATCTCGCGATTTACATTATGATAAAATGATCCGGTATATTCCAGTACATGTATTCTCTAGTTGAGACAGGTGTTTTGCAGTAATTTATACAGTTGACCCGTATAGAAAACAAAATAATATTTCAACTGAGTCTTGTTTGGTGGAAGAAATCGACAATAACATTGCGTAACTTTTGTTTCAGCTGTAAGCCCGCATACAATGACATTTTGCCAACTTGAGTTACTATTTTCGTTTAAGAATTGCTTTGAAATCATGATATTTAATTGATCTTATTAATATATATATATATATATATGCAATTCGACGCGCTATTATAATTAAAAATAGAATATTATTTTACCGGTCAGGCCGTTTTCGCTGTTATAACACGCGAAAGGACCCGGATCAGCGAAATGATATTGTTTTTACAATTAGTTATTTTCAATTACAATAGCGCGTCGAATTGCTTATAAATGATATCAATAATTTTAATAATTTATATAATTCGTAAATAATAATTTTTATAATAATAATTTATAAATAATTATAGGACCTGTTTTAGGACCAGCTCTTCAAGAAATGTTAACTTTATAAATATCTGTTCAAATTTTGTCACCAATGCGGCCACCCGTTCTTTACTCAGTAAATCTCAGAAGTTTATTCCAGTGCCAGTCAATTGTAATAACAATCATAATAAAATAGTTCTCGCTGTTTATGAGTTTCTGAGAAAGTATAAGTGGATGTCTGTAAAATTCAATTTTGATAGTAGATCTGTTCCTCGTATCAAATGTAAAACTATCATACAGCCATCGGATTCTGTTGTCCCGAATTATATTTTGCAGAAATGTAAAAATATTCGTCGTGCTATTTTAGCTATGTTGTCAACTTGTAATAAATGTTTTCCTCATGATAATTTGTCTGTTGATGAACGCATCGAGCTAGATCGTCTTAGAAATGATTTTTCTGTGAAAGTTACTTCTGCAGATAAGAGTAGTACTTGGTTAATTGTACCTCGCAATCAGTACGAGTCTGAAGCATACAGACAACTCTGTAATGAAGAATTTTATTCTGTCATTCATACTAACAATACTACTGCTGTTGCAAAACGTTTAAACATTTTACTGTCATATCTTTATAAAAGAAATTTTACAAGCCATCGTGAACTTGGAGCCTTAGCTCCCTCTATTGATTGTAATTCACGTACTTATTACATGTTGCCCAAGGCTCACAAAGAAACTTGGTTTTTTGATGAGATGCCTCCCGGCCGACCGATAATTTCTGACTGCAAAAGTATAACCCGAGTATGTGCCTCGTTTGTTGATTTTTTTCTGGCACCCATTGTCAAACCTTCAGATAGTTATATTAGAGATTCCATTCATCTTATTTCCATCCTCAATGATGTCAATGTTAATAAGGACACTATTTTGTTTAGCATGGACATAACATCTCTGTACACTAACATACCCGTTGAAGAGGGCATTGAAGCTGTTGCTCGAGCATTTTTAAAGTTTCCAGACCCAAAGCGTCCGGATTTAACACTTCTGCGCCTAATTCTGAAAAACAACACTTTTGTTTTCAATGGTGATCTTTTTCAACAAATACATGGTGTAGCCATGGGGTGTGCGTTTGGTGCATCGTTCGCCAACATTTTTTTGATGGAATGGGAACAGCACATTTTTAAGTTAAACAAACAGCCCGTGGTATGGAAAAGATATATTGATGATATTTTTGGAACTTGGGATTTTTCTCAAAGTGATCTTTGTAATTTTTATGAATCTGTAAATTGCTTTCATCCCTGTATTAAGGTAACCTTACATCATGATTTTGAAAAGCTTCGTTTTTTTGGATTTAGAGTTATATAAATGTCATAATATTCTGCTGTCTCGCATTGGTTTTAAAAGTTTGGATAGGCATTGCTTGCTGAGTAGCAATTCCTATCATCCGAATCACGTTTTTAAAAATATTGTTTACGGTCACGTGTATAGATGGGCTACTCATAGCTCCACTTACCAGGATTTTCAAGATACCAAAAAAACTGTACAAAAAGTTTGGCGCGATCAAGGTTATAGTAGGAGTGCTATACGATCTGCTGTTCGTACCATTTTTTCTCTTACGAGCAGACTCCTACGTCATGGAACACAGGCTTTTTGGCGTGTAATTGTAATATATGTACATACAGTCTCTCATGTAATTATGTTGTAAATATTTTTAACACTCCTTTTCCCATTCTGCATAAGATCCAGTGTAGAGATTTTAACATCATCTATGTGATAATTTGTAAAAATTGTAGAGTAACCTATGTTGGGCAAACCTCTAGATGTTTGCGTAAACGTATTTCTGAACACATAGCGAATATCAAGGCATGTCATGATACATCTGTTGCAAAACATTTTAATACTCTTTGTAATCTTTCTCATTTTTCTTACTTTGGTGTTGAACATTGTCCGAACCCTGAAAAAAGGTTACTGAAAGAGAACATTTGGATTAAACGGATGTGCGCTCTTACCCCAAATGGCTTGAATCAAGAAATGAATGAATGCAATAAATTGCGTATCATTGTGCCACATAGCAATTGCAGCAAGCGTGTCCTGCGCTATTGTCAGAAAGAATTGTCTAATGTGCAGGTCACTGGTGTTTTTACAAACCAATCAAATTTGCGCACTTTGTTGAGAACTGATGTCTGACTTTACAACTTTGTGTCACGTTCACTTTTGACTTTCATCTTGTCCAATGTGGAATTGATAAAGCTATTTTCAATAAGCGAAACCCGTCTTCCACAGAAACTGTCTTTTTGTTTCATTTCGAATAGTCGGCGTGAGGGTCCCTATAGATATCATATATCTATACATATATATCTATATGACATTCGAAAGAGGTCCAGAGATCAACGCCACAGAGACTTGGTTCCTTGGCATTCAATAAAGTCAAGACAGCACTCCCGAGTGGCCCGTGCCGGAAGGCCGAGCAGCTGAACAAATTGGGAAAGAAGCACCTTCGGCTAGAGCTGCGAGTTCAATTTCTTTGCAAATGTGAAGCCGCGAAAGTGATTCCCAAGTTCCTGCTTTTCTCCATTCCTCAGCACTTGAAAAACTGTAAGTTCCTCATTCGTAAGACGCAGACAAAAGCTCTTAAAAAGGCGATTATTGAAGCGAAAAAGAAATTTAGATCAGCTGATAGTTCTTTGCACAGTTTTCTGAACAACTGCAGTAATGACGAGAGGGCCCTTCTTCCTCCGATGATGCACCACCATTTGAATAAACTTCGCAAAATGATTGAGACCGCTCATGAGCGGAAGCTGCGAGCCTTGACTCGTAGCAAGCCTGATAATGTTGACTCTACTCTTAACCATGCTACTGTCATCAATTTGTCTGATGAGCAGTTTTCCAAAGATGAGTTGGAGATTCTGAGTCTAGGGTTTTCCATGTCTTGGCCTAGGCAAAGAATTTCCATTGTGCAGGAAAAAGCTCATGCAGAGTCAGTTTTCAAAAGAATTTCCAGTCATCTTGATCCCAGCGATCAAGAAAATTTGAAGCACAAATTCCGCTCTGCCTTCAAATCTTATTTTGCCAAAAGCAAAGTCTCCAAAATGTGGAGCTCTAAAATGAAAGCTTTGAAGCAACTTTCCAAACGCAAAAACCTGTACATCTGCAAATTTGATAAAGGAAACGGTGTCGTTATTGAAAATCGCGATAATTATGTGAGAAAGATGAGTGACTTTCTGGAAAATAGCGGAAAGTTTTCTAAATATAAGCCATCAAAAAGAGCGAAGAAGGATCCTTTCGTCATTGAGGAAGATCGTTTCATTCGTAAGCTCACCGAATTGAAGTCTAAAGGTCTTGTGAGCGATTCAGTTTTCAAGCAGATCAAGCCTGTTGGCTCGCAGCCCGCTAGACTCTACGGGTTGCCCAAAGTCCATAAGGATGATCGAAATCCTCCTTATAGACCAATTTTGAGCATGATTGATTCTTACCCGACCAATTTGAGCAAATGGCTTGATTCTATTCTGAAACCGTTGATTCCCGAGCACTTTCGCGTGAAAGACACTTTTGACTTTGTCGAAGAGTTGCGTAAAGTGCGGATCGACAAAGATATGAGAATGGTAAGCTTTGATGTTAAAAGCCTTTTTACTAATATTCCCGTTGAAGAAACAATAAGCCATGTTTTGATGATAGTTGAGGATGATGAAATACCAATCAGCAAAAGGGCTCTCGGTGAGCTTCTGAAACTTGCTTGTACTGACATTCTCTTCACCTTCAATGATGAACTTTACGTACAAAAAGAGGGCTTATCTATGGGCTCGAGCCTCGCCCCCACCATCGCAGAATTTGCAATGAATTTGATAGAGTCGAAATTTAGTGAATTTGAAATTACATCTCCGTTTTTTATAAGCGCTACGTGGATGATGTATTCGCCATTTTTCAGAATGAGCAAGAGATCAATGAATTTTTAAATTTCCTGAATTCTGTGAATTGCAACATAGAATTCACTAAAGAAGTTGAAACTGAGAACTGTCTGGTTTTTCTCGATACAAGAGTAACCAGACTGGATAATTCATTTGATATCTCTTGGTCTTTGAAGAACACCAACACTGGCGTTTACACTCCTTGGTCCGCCTACGCGCCTATGAAATATCGCACTGCCGCTATGAGAGCCCTATTTTACAGAGCTCGTAGAATTTGTTCTACTGATGAGAATTACCAAACTGCCGTCATCAGCATCAAGAACATTTTTATCAAAAACGGTTTTCCAGAGCACATGATTGAACGAGTTAAATCTCATGCAGATTCGATACCTGTGCAGAGACTAGCAAATGATGATGAAAACAAAATTGTAAATTGGAGCTTTCCTTATATCGCCAACAAGGAAAAAGAGATTAAAAACCGAATAAAAGACATCAACAAAGTTTTGCCAGCTGATGCTCATATCCGACCTATTTTTAAAACCCTTAAAACTTCTCAATTTTTCAGTAATAAGGATAGAGTACCTCAACATTTGAAATCAAATATTGTATACAAATACAACTGTGAGCATTGTGACAAATGCTACGTTGGTAGTTCTATCCGCCATTTTCAAACTCGTATAAACGAGCATTTAAAAGGATATCCTACACCTACAGAAATAAGCCTCCATGAGCATCCCCCGATCAAAGATTTTTTCAAAGTTGTCGCCGTAACAGATCACCCAAGAATCTATGAAACTATTGTTATCAAAATGATCGATTCAGATAAATTATTGAATGAAAGAATGAGTTCCAATCCTTTGCTTCTTGATTTGTAAGCTACTGTCTGCGTCTTGCTAGTGACGAAATTACTTTGAATCAGTGATGTATTGATTGCTCTATTGACTTCGCGCTTTTACAGATGACTTGATTTTAGATCTTTTACCAGTTGATATCTATTGAATTGATTTGCGTGTTTTAACGATATTGATTTTATTATTGCTTTTACTTGTGACTTAACTATTTTACTGAACGTTGTTGATCAATGTATTTAAGTGATTCCATCCCCGCCCACTTGTTACACCTGAGGAAGTCTTTGAAAAAGATGAAACATGTTGTGTGAAGAATTGTTTTCTTGTCGATATATTGGGCACTAACAAACAATATATGAATTTACACGCCCACCAATCACGGAATCAAGTAAAATGGTCCAAGTGATAAGTAAGAGCAATCCACGAGCCAGAGGATCTACTGGTCAATCTCAAATCAACGCAAAAGATGGACGACATTCGAAAGAGGTCCAGAGATCAACGCCACAGAGACTTGGTTCCTTGGCATTCAATAAAGTCAAGACAGCACTCCCGAGTGGCCCGTGCCGGAAGGCCGAGCAGCTGAACAAATTGGGAAAGAAGCACCTTCGGCTAGAGCTGCGAGTTCAATTTCTTTGCAAATGTGAAGCCGCGAAAGTGATTCCCAAGTTCCTGCTTCTTTTCCATTCCTCAGCACTTGAAAAACTGTAAGTTCCTCATTCGTAAGACGCAGACAAAAGCTCTTAAAAAGGCGATTATTGAAGCGAAAAAGAAATTTAGATCAGCTGATAGTTCTTTGCACAGTTTTCTGAACAACTGCAGTAATGACGAGAGGGCCCTTCTTCCTCCGATGATGCACCACCATTTGAATAAACTTCGCAAAATGATTGAGACCGCTCATGAGCGGAAGCTGCGAGCCTTGACTCGTAGCAAGCCTGATAATGTTGACTCTACTCTTAACCATGCTACTGTCATCAATTTGTCTGATGAGCAGTTTTCCAAAGATGAGTTGGAGATTCTGAGTCTAGGGTTTTCCATGTCTTGGCCTAGGCAAAGAATTTCCATTGTGCAGGAAAAAGCTCATGCAGAGTCAGTTTTCAAAAGAATTTCCAGTCATCTTGATCCCAGCGATCAAGAAAATTTGAAGCACAAATTCCGCTCTGCCTTCAAATCTTATTTTGCCAAAAGCAAAGTCTCCAAAATGTGGAGCTCTAAAATGAAAGCTTTGAAGCAACTTTCCAAACGCAAAAACCTGTACATCTGCAAATTTGATAAAGGAAACGGTGTCGTTATTGAAAATCGCGATAATTATGTGAGAAAGATGAGTGACTTTCTGGAAAATAGCGGAAAGTTTTCTAAATATAAGCCATCAAAGAGCGAAGAAGGATCCTTTCGTCATTGAGGAAGATCGTTTCATTCGTAAGCTCACCGAATTGAAGTCTAAAGGTCTTGTGAGCGATTCAGTTTTCAAGCAGATCAAGCCTGTTGGCTCGCAGCCCGCTAGACTCTACGGGTTGCCCAAGTCCATAAGGATGATCGAAATCCTCCTTATAGACCAATTTTGAGCATGATTGATTCTTACCCGACCAATTTGAGCAAATGGCTTGATTCTATTCTGAAACCGTTGATTCCGAGCACTTTCGCGTGAAAGACACTTTTGACTTTGTCGAAGAGTTGCGTAAAGTGCGGATCGACAAAGATATGAGAATGGTAAGCTTTGATGTTAAAAGCCTTTTTACTAATATTCCCGTTGAAGAAACAATAAGCCATGTTTTGATGATAGTTGAGGATGATGAAATACCAATCAGCAAAAGGGCTCTCGGTGAGCTTCTGAAACTTGCTTGTACTGACATTCTCTTCACCTTCAATGATGAACTTTACGTTACAAAAAGAGGGCTTATCTATGGGCTCGAGCCTCGCCCCCACCATGGCAGAATTTGCAATGAATTTGATAGAGTCGAAATTTAGTGAATTTGAAATTACATCTCCCGTTTTTTATAAGCGCTACGTGGATGATGTATTCGCCATTTTTCAGAATGAGCAAGAGATCAATGAATTTTTAAATTTCCTGAATTCTGTGAATTGCAACATAGAATTCACTAAAGAAGTTGAAACTGAGAACTGTCTGGTTTTTCTCGATACAAGAGTAACCAGACTGGATAATTCATTTGATATCTCTTGGTCTTTGAAGAACACCAACACTGGCGTTTACACTCCTTGGTCCGCCTACGCGCCTATGAAATATCGCACTGCCGCTATGAGAGCCCTATTTTACAGAGCTCGTAGAATTTGTTCTACTGATGAGAATTACCAAACTGCCGTCATCAGCATCAAGAACATTTTTATCAAAAATGGTTTTCCAGAGCACATGATTGAACGAGTTAAATCTCATGCAGATTCGATACCTGTGCAGAGACTAGCAAATGATGATGAAAACAAAATTGTAAATTGGAGCTTTCCTTATATCGCCAACAAGGAAAAAGAGATTAAAAACCGAATAAAAGACATCAACAAAGTTTTGCCAGCTGATGCTCATATCCGACCTATTTTTAAAACCCTTAAAACTTCTCAATTTTTCAGTAATAAGGATAGAGTACCTCAACATTTGAAATCAAATATTGTATACAAATACAACTGTGAGCATTGTGACAAATGCTACGTTGGTAGTTCTATCCGCCATTTTCAAACTCGTATAAACGAGCATTTAAAAGGATATCCTACACCTACAGAAATAAGCCTCCATGAGCATCCCCCGATCAAAGATTTTTTCAAAGTTGTCGCCGTAACAGATCACCCAAGAATCTATGAAACTATTGTTATCAAAATGATCGATTCAGATAAATTATTGAATGAAAGAATGAGTTCCAATCCTTTGCTTCTTGATTTGTAAGCTACTGTCTGCGTCTTGCGAGTGACGAAATTACTTTGAATCAGTGATGTATTGATTGCTCTATTGACTTCGCGCTTTTACAGATGACTTGATTTTAGATCTTTTACCAGTTGATATCTATTGAATTGATTTGCGTGTTTTAACGATATTGATTTTATTATTGCTTTTACTTGTGACTTAACTATTTTACTGAACGTTGTTGATCAATGTATTTAAGTGATTCCATCCCCGCCCTCTTGTTACACCTGAGGAAGTCTTTGAAAAAGATGAAACATGTTGTGTGAAGAATTGTTTTCTTGTCGATATATTGGGCACTAACAAACAATATTTATATGTATATATATATATATGTATATATATGCAATTCGACGCGCTATTATAATTAAAAATAGAATATTATTTTACCGGTCAGGCCGTTTTCGCTGTTATAACACGCGAAAGGACCCGGATCAGCGAAATGATATTGTTTTTACAATTAGTTATTTTCAATTACAATAGCGCGTCGAATTGCTTATAAATAATATCAATAATTTTAATAATTTATATAATTCGTAAATAATAATTTTTAATATCTTTAGTATTTTTATAATAATAATTTATAAATTATTATAATAACTAATAATATTGTTTTTACTTATGTATCAGTAATATTCTGTTTTACAATTATTATTTATTATTATTATATTAAATAGTTACAATAATTAATGATATTCTGCTTTTGCTTATGTATTTCTATACAATAATAATTACATGTAATATTCTATTTTTACAATTTTGTTTATATTGTATCCAATCATAAAAACTTAATAATATTCTGTATTTGCTTATATATTTATTTGTAATTACAATAACATTCTCTTTACAATTAGTTATTTTCAATTACAATAGCGCGTCGAATTGCTTATATATTTATATGTAAATATCATGATTAAATTTAAGTCTTCTCGTTTTACATTATGTGAAGTTAAAATTCCAAATTTTATGTTACTAAAATATTTCTCGTTTCGTTTTACATGGTGTGAAAATTAAAATACCGCATATTGATTAGCAGCAAATAATTGATTACATACCAATTAAAAAGGCCATCCACCACAAAGGAATTACAAATTATGCACACAAAATAATGGCCTTCATAATGGATCACAAATGACCGGGCGCAATTGTTCTGGCTGTTGAATTGCTGGGGGCGGATCGAGAGTTGCCTAGGCACTGGACCGTTTTTTACTGGTCTTTGATCTGCGCTTCGAAACACCAGAAACCGTAAGTTCTCGAGGAGGCAAAAATTGCGCCAACTTCGCAATACCAGAGGGCACAGACTCTGGAGGAGGCAAAAACTACACCAGATCTAAATTTGAGTTCATAGTGTCACAAAACAGAGAAGCTTGTGCCGGCAAGTCTTCTTCTCTTTCGTCGGCAAGAAAGCGACAAGAGTCACGGCCCGGGGACTGCTTGGTGTACATCACCTGAGTGATGACTAACTGTAGTGACGCGAATTTGTCAACTTTATCGCCATGTGAGCCGATGTACATGTCTCGCACAAGAATAATGCATCAATACACTCCATGCCCCAGTTTGTCCGGCGATACTGGATTGCGCTGGCCATCAAATACAGAAACATCTTCGGCAATTTTTATAAAGAGCCTTTTCCGTGAATAATCGAATACGCGGAAGAGGAACTGGCCGTTACTGTACTTCTCATGCCAGATTTGCGGGGCATTGCCTGGCAACTCGAATGCTGCTTCAGCGGAAGCTTCGACTGTGAATATAACTTGGAGGGCAGCCTTTGGGATTAGAAGGGATCAAGAATTCTTATAAAACGAACGAGTAGGAGCACTGCCGACAAAATCCGGGATCTGCACCGCGAATCGTTCTCCTTCCAAGGAGATATATCGGTACCAAAAAGTGGTACCAATCTGCTTGATGGGCGAAATTGACAGGTCGTTGGCACGGACGTTCTTGGTGACCGAATACATTATTAATGAAGGAAGTTGCCAAAGCAAAATGATAAGTGAACGGAGGAGTGAAAAATCCTGTCAGAGCACCTTCTTATATAGCATTTAGCCTGCATATTGAAATACTGAAACACTATTGGACGAGCCATCGACAAAGCAAATTTTTGTCGATTTGCGGACACGGCAAATTTTTCTAAGTTCTTTGACCAGTGAAAATTAGGGAGTTCGCCGAACCGCCGTGGGTCGCGGTAGAACAGTCGGGTCCGACGACTCTTCAGCCCATTTTATTACTTGCGCAAAAACTTTGGGAATGGACGGGAAAGCATGTTTCAGAGGATGCACCTTCCCTCCCCTCCGTGTCCGCGTGTCCTAGAATCACCAAAGTTGTCATTGGACGAGAGAACGGCCGTTGCTAGACTTGGCGATTTGCGGACAAGGCTCCCCTCTCCTCCCCTGTGTCCACGTGCCACGTGCCGCGTGTCCACGTCCGCGCGTGTCCGCGTGTCCGCAATTATCACATTTGCTCACTACTCGCTCCTCCACAGCAATTCAAATCCACAAAATCAGTCCACATTTCGATACTCAAATCCTAAAAAGCCAAAATATTCTGCGCTGCTGCATCGATTACCCAAAAAAGCCAAACTTAGGCTCATTACACCATTCCACATCGACACAGCCAGCTTCATTATCGTAGCTATCGATGCCCCTCCTCCACAGCAATTCAAACGGGGCAAGACACAGAGTAAAATTTCAGAAGAAAGTATGAATTATCAAATTAATTTTTTTGACTCAATCTAATTAATTTTCCTATCTTAGATTGTGTTCGGCGGAATTAGGGACTGGAACAAGGAATGTCAGCAATTGCTTGCTGCAGTGTGTGAAGTCGCATCAACTCAGCAGTCTACTATACACTTATAATATTAAATTGTATGAAACCAATAATTTCGAGAGTTTTGCTGTTCTGCTTCCATATTTTCGCTCTAAAAACCCATATGGGAAAACCGAAGTACGAGTAAGTGTCTTATCCTGTTCGTGTACATCCTTAATTTTTCATGTCATGGTTGATGAACGTTGTAACAATCATATATCTCATGATTCGGATTATTTCAGATGCTACGCTAAATACCAGGGCCTAGTTACATTGAATAATTATTATATAAAGCCTAGTTTTTTTTAAAAAAAAGCTATAAAACCTACCTACATCATAGATTATTTTGGGCTTACCTGAACCTATTTTTGTAATAGGATGCGATTCTACTCAATCCCGGGATCCCGGGATTTTGGAATCACTAATTTACATTACAGGTTCGCTACATATTCAATGTATAAGTAAATCATAAGTAGGTTTTACAATCCCGGGATTCCGGGCCGGGATCTCAATCCTATTTCTGAGATTGAAAATCCTGGGATTGCGTCTATGAGATCTCGAGGAATTTCGAGATATTCGAAAAATTGGCCCAGAGTTCTGAGTGACATAGTAAGGAAGTCAAGGGCTTTTTTCAAAAAAAATCTACATTTTTTCATGTTTTGATTTTGATAGATATAGCCAACGTGCTTTGTTAGGCGAACCAGCTGGTTAGAGATGAATACATTACAGGATATCTATGCCATTTCAGCAGTTATTAAGCTGAGTCATTGATTCTGGCTTGCCGACTGGCGAGCCGGTGTGTTCACAGCACTTCCAGGTCCAAGATATCCGACATTATCATGCACGCACTCTACCTAGGGATTGAAATCAAATTTTCAAAAGTGAAACAACAAATGAATTTAGATTCATAGCAGGAGCACGACAATGCACATCGAAAAAGCTTTCCATTAAAGTAAATTGAGCCTTAAGTATTTTGCGTGACAATTTTCAGAGATATTGTATGGCAATTAAGAGAAACAGCGGTTTCGATTGCTTCTGGAGTATAAAGTCCACACAAGAATTTCTACACAGATTAAATTCGACACGAGTTCATTCATTGCAAGTTTTCGATTTTTCAACCTTATATACGAATCTTGATCAAAAATTGATTGAAGATCACATATTCGCTATTATGGATTTGGTGTTTAATTCCTCAAATAGAAAATTTATTTGCATTGGATATGATAAGTCCTTTTGCTCAATGAAAAAATATGATGGTTATCACTGTTTTGATAAACAGAAGTTAAAAGAAGCCATACATTTCCTATTATCACAGACCTACGTCACATTCGGTAATTTAGTTTTCAGGCATATTAAAGGCATTCCAATGGGAGGAAATTCTAGTCCACTCCTAGCTGACCTATTCCTCTTACACTGCGAATATGTTTTTATGCAAAATTTGATAAAAACTAAGAAATATCATTTAGCACGCTTGTTATCACCTACATCAAGATACATAGACGATATATGTGTTGTCAATTATAAACACTTTAATTCGTTGATTCAAAGAATTTATCCACCTGACTTGTTGGCGGAGAGAAATGGTGATGACAATAAAGAGGCAGTTTACCTTGATGTGAACAGACAAATCTCACAGAACAGCTTGAGAATTTCAGTAGATCACAAGGTAGATGACTTCTCTTTATCTGTGGTGCAACTGACTTTTCCGGAGAGCATGATCCCATTACAGATGGACCGTCATGTTTTCGCGTCGCAGGTAGTCAGATATTGTAGAATATGCTCGAAGTTACAAGACGCTGTACACAAAACTAACAAGACACTAAATATCATGAAATCTAGAGGTTATTCTCACCATGACTTGATGAGTTACACAGAAAAGGCTCTCACAAGGCATAATGAATCGCTTCACAAATATGGTCTTTTCTCGGCTCGACAATTCACTTCACTCTGTGAATTTCAATGAGGCACGCGACCAACAAACGACTCACATTTTCCTTAATGCCTTGCTGCATAGGTGAATAAACGACTAACAATGACTTGTAGCCATCATATGGTGGGCGGTGAAGAGTGAATGCAGAGCGCTTAGCGTGGCTTACGGGAGATGAGAGAGCTCCCATTGTTAAGCCTTGATGTATGAGGCGAAGTTTGTGTAAAGGCGGATTACATATTTATCACACAGCTCAAGGCTGTGATGGCATGTGCGGGCAGACGCATTTTGTATTCCAAAATATCTTTAGTAATCAGAAGACCAATCTGCCAAGTTAGCATGTATTTAGCGACATGTTTCAAGGTCCTGCCTCGTCATCAAGCAATAATAAAGTGCACAGCAAAGATTTGACAAACACTCGCGCATGGTGTGGTCATCGAACAGCAGACGTCACAAGCAGACGTCACAAGCATACGTCGTGTATGGTGTAAGAGAATTGCAACTAATACATGTAGAACTAAATAACAAGTTACAAGGGAAATTAAAATGAATGTGGGCCGGTTGCTCGTCCCGACAAAGACTCATCAAGAAAACAGAGATGAATCGAGGTCAAGGCGAGCAAGCGGCCCACAAAGAAATGCAGAAGCATCTTATAAAAGACAAAGGTACGATACATGTACGTGTACATGAGTAGACTAGCTGGCGTAATTAGATCAAAAAACACTATTCTCGAATGGCTACGAAGGCAAGAAGTGAGAGACCCTCTGACTACTCTAACTGTCATCTACTCAAGGTCCCATTTATCAGTGATAAATTCAATTATCGGCTTCGTCGTATACTTAACTCATCGGGTCTAAACATACGACTTGTGAACCAACATGGTACAAACCTATCGCAGCAATTGAACAAAGTTGCACGATACAAAAATTGCTCCAAAAGAACTTGTGTAATTAATGATCCTCCCCTATGTACTACGAGAAATGTCGTCTACAAAGGTAAATGCCAAATGTGTGATGCTTATTACATTGGGAGCACTTCTCGGTTTTATCATGACCGAGTTTCGGAGCATCTCCAGCGCAGCAGAAATACCAGCATCTACCAACATGCAATATCGCAGCATCAACGAATACCACGCGATATCTTTGAATTTTCCATCATAAGCAGGCCCCCGCCCCCATCCAATGAAATTCGCTGCAGAATTGCTGGGCCCAGATCATTAATAAATTAACTCCCCCTCTCAATGGTCGTGATGAATACATTGACTACAAACTATTTTTGATCTAATTACGCCAGCTAGTCTACTCATGTACACGTACATGTATCGTACCTTTGTCTTTTATAAGATGCTTCTGCATTTCTTTGTGGGCCGCTTGCTCGCCTTGACCTCGATTCATCTCTGTTTTCTTGATGAGTCTTTGTCGGGACGAGCAACCGGCCCACATTCATTTTTTTTTTTTTTTTTTTAAATTTCCCTTGTAACTTGTTATTTAGTTCTACATGTATTAGTTGCAATTCTCTTACACCATACACGACGTATGCTTGTGACGTCTGCTTGTGACGTCTGCTGTTCGATGACCACACCATGCGCGAGTGTTTGTCAAATCTTTGCTGTGCACTTTATTATTGCTTGATGACGAGGCAGGACCTTGAAACATGTCGCTAAATACATGCTAACTTGGCAGATTGGTCTTCTGATTACTAAAGATATTTTGGAATATCACACAGCGATTACATCTTTATGGGATTCGAGGATGAACAGGATCTGTTTACTTGTGGGAATCGAAAAGGCAAAGATTGATGTACAGGATTTGTTTGCATGTGCGGATCGCAAAAAGCATACTGTATTTATTGATGGGATGAATTTAATGACAGGATCTGTTTACATGTGCGGATCGCAAAAGCATACTGTATTTATTGATGGGATGAATTCAATGACAGGATCTGTTTACATGTGGGAAACGCAACAATTGAATGATGTCTGATTTATCTTTGTAACATATCTTTCAAAACATATCATTACCTATTCAGTATTTTGTCAGCCACTATGTGTGGAACCCCGCTCGTCTGGGTTTGAGTGTTCAGGTTAGGGGTCGAAACACAACTAGACGAGTACCTGCTGATGACTGACGGACTGCAGTATTATGTTTTATATCCCTTAATCGGTAGCTGAAGTAGTGGTCGATATATTGTAATTCAAATGAAGAAATGTGGAATTACATGAAGTACTATAGACGGATGATGAAACTGGCGATAACAAATTCAAGTGAAGAAATAGTATTCTCCATGTGTAGTCTTAGGGATAGTGTGCATAGTTTCATTGCTTTCGGTGTAGTAGAATGTCATTGTAGTTCTATTGTTTACCTCCATTATCCACTTTCCACTTATCCACTCTTACCATTATCCACTTTGTGTAGTGTCAGATATAGTTCACTTGTAATCGGTGTAGTAGCATCGTTGTATTTCCATATTTTACCTCCACTTTTCCAATTTTTATTCATCGGTTTCCTGTTGTTTTATAATATCCATTTTTAATTTCCTTAACCTATGGTGACAATTGTCTTATTCTATTTGCCCCCCCCCCAATTTATCGCAGCCATCATCGCTTCGCCGTTCTTCAAGGATTTACGTGTTCTTCGTTGATCTGCAGTGATTAGTGTTCTCTTTATATCTCTTGTTCCTGTCTGTTGCGTGTCGAACGTGCTTGCGTGTCAACAGCAACCTGTACATGAAAGGGAAGACATTTTGGCACTAACTGGAATAAGATAATCTAATCACATACACTGAACGTGTTCGCCTGTGGCCTATTGATAACGTCACGGCGTGTAGCTTACGTGGTTCTTAGTACGAATCCTCCTACGGACTGTTTTGGTATTGTTTCACTCTTGCTAACCGAGATGCCTGAATTGCGAAGTGGAAGCAGAAATACGTCTGTTAGTGATCCGCTGACAATAGAAGTGTTTGAGGATAGACTCGATAAACTGAAGCAGGAAATGAAAGCAGACAATGCGGTGTTTCAGAAGATGCTAAAGAATGCAATTATGAATTCATTGAAAACGCTAATTGACGATCAACTTGAACCTTTAAAGCAAAAAGTTATCCAGCAAGAGTATGAAATCCAGAGCCTGAGAGGAAGAAAAACTGAGAGAGGACAGAATGAAAGTTTCGACAAACTTCATTATCAGCGGCGTTCCCGAGGCTCATGATGAGAACACTGAACAAGTAGTCGATCAGCTGATGGAAGCCATCGATGTTGACGTTGACATAGATTCCATCGAGAGGATCGGGAGACGCAACTCCAAATTCTCGCGTTTGATTAAAGTAAAAACGAAAAGTAAAATTCAACGCAATAACGTACTCAAGCAGGCAAAGAAACTGAGAGAAGATGCAACTCAAGCACTGAGAGAAGATGGCGTTCACATAAATGCTGACAGGTGCCCATTGGATAGAAAAGAAGACAAACGTCTACGAGAATTAATTCAAATTTTCAGAAGAGACTATCCAAATGAGACATTTTTCATTAATAGAGGAAGAATTATGAAAGTGGACGTTATCATCGAAACAGCCGACCCGCTACGTCAACTTCGCGCATTGCCAAATACATGCAATATGTGACTACGTCGTCAACCTGTAAAGCAGAGGAAGAAACCTGAAGCAAAAGCGTTAACTGATCAATTCACTAATCTTTGTTTGCCGAGTGTTTCATTGACTAATATAAGGTCTATCCGAAATAAAGTCGACGAGGTACGGACATTTCTATCTACGCATCGCCCGAATCTTCTACTTCTCACGGAAATCTGGCTTGATGACATTGTTGATGACTCCTCAATAACTTTACCGAACTACATACTACATCGCACAGATCAACATTCAGCGAAGAAGGGTGGAGGTATATGTTGTTTTGTTCGGGACGTTTTTCACTCAGAATCCCTCCTGACTGTTTCTAAAAATGACGAAGTAGAAATTCTGGTTGTAAAAATCTGTTATAAATCATTTAAATGCATCGTGGAAACCATTTACTTTCCGCATGTATCATCTTTATCCTCAATTATTATTCAAAAAGTCTCAAATTTTGTAATTTCCGCTGTGGATGACATTTTGAACAAGTTTTCATCTTACTCCGTCATGTTCGCAGGTGATTTCAATCGCATCTCGAGTGACTTCCTCGAAGATAACTTTTGCGTGACGAATATAGTAAATGAGCCTACTCGCTATGATGCTTGCCTTGACCTGATCCTCATCCCAGACAACTATATTCCATACTATGATCAACCTACGATCACACCACCGCTTAGCCACAGTGATCATAATTGCGTTATCCTCAAACCAAAACGAGAAATTATCTTAGAAAACAAACTGATTGAGTTGATTGATTTCCTAGTCATGTTTCAAAAAGAAAAACAGTCTCTCCCTTTGTTTCAACTCGCAGTGTTTATTTTGTAAAAGACAATAAAATTCCGACGCGTTTCTTCCTGTGGACAATGCAAGGGTTCTGGCGGTTCTTGTGAGATTACAAAAGTATTATATACTGCCTGCTGTGTAATGGGAACTCATCAGATCAGTTCATGACGACGGTTTATTTTTGGCATGTTCAACGCAATACAGCGTGCTTCGACCATCTTAGTTGTAATCACTGTTCTTTGCTTATCCATGATGGCGCAGTTGAAATTATTAATGGTCATCACTTCATCGGAATGTACTGTTAAATTATGTTCACTAAGGGCGCTTTTTCTATCTCTGTTTCTCAAGCTGCGTTCATGTTCTTGAACTCGATATCGGAAGGGTCTACACGTTTGACCGATGTAAAATTCGTGACATAGCAAGCACGTGGACTTATAAAACAAGTGCTTGTCAGTACATCTGTACTTCGGTCCAATGGCTTTACATACATAGCATGCGCAGTCATTTTTATTATCTAATTTATTGCTAACAGAAGAGATTGGCAGGTTATATTTACGTTTTAATTTATTTAATTTACGGTCGCAACTATCGCTGACAAAGTTTAGAGCAAGCGTAATTGAATCTTGATTTTTATTTTTTGCTTTATTGTTTTTACTGTCATTAGAACAATGAAAACCATTATTTTCGAGTCTATTTTTCATAACAGCTAGAGATTCACTCGCGTTGTTATTGTCTGAGCAGCGACTTTGAACGTATCTTTTTTGAGGATGATGCCTGAATGACAAGGTTTGCTAAACCACTTATAATTAATCCTGCTGTTTTTTATCGAAATACTTAGATCAAGAAAAATAAGAAAAATGGGATGTCCTATGTGGACTCATTTCTCACCACCGCTTGCCATCATTTTTATGGAAGCAATTGAAGATAAAGCCCTACAAATACTTGAAGATAAATATGATATTGTGCCAAAAATGTATAAAAGATACATAGACGATATACTCGTAGGCCCATTCACGAGGTTTGACCACGATGCTTTTTCAAAAATCCTCAACGTATTTAATTCCATTAACAAGAAAATCAAATTTACCATCGAAATCCCAAAAGATAATTTTCTTATTTTTCTTGATCTAAGTATTTCGATAAAAAACAACAGGATAAGTGGTTTAGCAAACCTTGTCATTCAGGCATCACCCTAAAAAAGATAGTTGGCTCCCGAATCATATTAAAGACAACTTTGTGAAGAATAGTGTAAGATACGTTCAAAGTTGCTGCTCAGACAATAACAACGCGAGTGAATCTCTAGCTGTTATGAAAAATAGACTCGAAAATAATGGTTTTCATTGTTCTAATGACAGTAAAAACAATAAAGCAAAAAAAAATCAAGATTCAATTACGCTTGCTCTAAACTTTGTCAGCGATAGTTGCGACCGTAAATTAAATAAATTAAAACGTAGATATAACCTGCCAATAAACTTCTGTTAGCAATAAATTAGATAATAAAAATGACTGCGCATGCTATGTATGTAAAGCCATTGGACCGAAGTACAGATGTACTGACAAGCACTTGTTTTATAAGTCCACGTGCTTGCTATGTCACGAATTTTACATTGGTCAAACGTGTAGACCCTTCCGATATCGAGTTCAAGAACATGAACGCAGCTTGAGAAACAGAGACAGAAGAAGCACCCTTAGTGAACATAATTTAACAGTACATTCCGATGAAGTGATGACCATTAATAATTTCAACTGCACCATCATGGATAAGCAAAGAACAGCGATTACAACTAAGATGGCCGAAGCACGTTGTATTGCGTTGAACATGCCAAAAATAAACCGTCGTCATGAACTGATATGATGAGTTCCCATTACACAGCAGGCAGTATATAATACTTCTGTAATCTCACAAGAACCGCCAGAACCCTTACACTGTCCACAAGACGAAGCGCGTCGGAATTTTATTGTCTTTTACAAAATAAACACTGCGAGTTGAAACAAAGGGAGAGACTGTTTTTCTTTTTGAAACATGACTTTGAAGTACGTCCCGTACCGACAGATGCTGACCTATGATTGATTTTCGCCAATCATATTTGGACGATGCTCAATCATTTCTAGATTCTCTTGATTGGGATGTGCTATTTGACAACAAAACTTTGAATGAGATGTGCGATATCTTCTATGGTGAGCTTCTAAAGAGTTTTGATTTTTTACCTCTTAACATTATCAGGAGATCTCCCAAAGACCCACCTCGGATGACAAATACAATAACTGTCCTAATAAATAAAAGATATGATGTATACAGAAAGAAAAACTGGCCTCAATATCAGCATTATCGAGAAAAGGTGAGAACCGCCATTTTTTGCGCCAAACAAAGCTGGGGACGTCATATGATAAAACGTAATCGCTCAATCTGGGACATTCGAAAGCAAGTTCTTGGTAAAAGCAATGATGATTGCAACTGGTTGCTGAACTACAAACCAAATGCATCGGTTGAGTCAGTCCTTGAGGAAATAAAGAAAAACATCTTTCCTGGTGTATCGTCTAAACTCTCATTTCCTCGTATTTCCTCCGATTATCAGAATTCATTGCACTTTGTTGTATCCGAAGCTGAAATCAATACACAATTGAAGAATGACAATCCAAGAAAATCCAATGGTTCAGACCAGATTCCAAGCCTAGCGTGGTTAAAGTTTGCTGACAACATCTCCTTACCTCTTTCACTAATTTTCCGAACCTGTCTCAAATTTGCTGACCTTCCGAAGAGCTGGAAAGTAGCAGATGTAGTTCCCCTTCCAAAATCCACACCACCAAGGGTCAACAACATCAGACCAACTTCCCTTCTGCCAATACCAGAAAGGATATTTGAGAAAATTCTTGTAAAGAACATGGGCAAAGAATTTCTCTCTCGCTCCGACGATGGACAATTTGGTTACAAGAAAAAATCGTCTACAGCATGTGCCCTGATTGAAATAGAAAATTTCATAATTGCGAAGCTTGAAGGCACCTCAGTTAAAGCTTGTCATTTGATTGCAGTGGATACTATGAAGGCTTTTGACAGGATTCCTCACGACCTTTTAATGACGAAAATGGTACGAGATGGATTTAATGAGTTCTTGATTGTATTCATTGCTAATTATCTTTTCGAAAGAGAGGCGAGGCTGCGCGGGAATGGGCATTACACTTCTCCTGTCAGTTTGAATTGCAGAATCCCTCAGGGATCAACTTTAGGTCCCCTGATATTCGCATACTTCGTCTCAGACTTACAGTGTCAATCAAGATCAAGTACATTGATGGTGAAACACGTAGACGATATAGTTCTAATGGGAACAATACATAAAGACGCTATCTCTTCGAATGTACACAATGGTTATAACGACATCATCAAATGGACAACAGACAGCAAGTTAACTGTTAAAAAAGAAAAATGTCAGCAAATGTTCTTATCACTCAATAACTCGTTCGATGGATCGTCGTTTGAAATTCCTGATATTCCAATTAGAACGGAAATGAGCATTTTGGGAGTGAAGTTTTGCTCTAAAATGCAATAGAAGCCTTATACTCGTAATGTCTGCAAGAGGTCATCTTCACGACTATTTGCACTGCGACAAATGAAAGAATTCGTAACCAGGGAAGAGTTGATTGCAGTACACCAGAACTGCATACGGAGCCTTCTGGAGTATTGTGCACCTCTCTTCACTGAGCTAGACAGAGCATCAAAATGTCTCATAGAACAGATTCAAAGAAGATCCCATGCTATCGTGTTTCAATCAAAACACTGAATGTGCGAATTTCGTCCCACTTCATTACCGCCGTAAGGTGCTTGGTTTTCGACTTTTTGAGAAAATTTATGGTTATAGTGATCATCCTCTCCATCATCTCATTCCGCCCAAAAAAAAAAAAAAAAAAAAAAAAAAAAAAAAAAAAAAAAAAAAAAAAAAAAAAAAAAAAAAAAAAAAAAAAAAAAAAAAAAAAAAAAAAAAAAAAAAAAAAAAAAAAAAAAAAAAAAAAAAAAAAAAAAAAAAAAAAAAAAAAAAAAAAAAAAAAAAAAAAAAAAAAAAAAAAAAAAAAAAAAAAAAAAAAAAAAAACAAAAAAAAAAAAAAAAAAAAAAAAAAAAAAAAAAAAAAAAAAAAAAAAAAAAAAAAAAAAAAAAAAAAAAAAAAAAAAAAAAAAAAAAAAAAAAAAAAAAAAAAAAAAAAAAAAAAAAAAAAAAAAAAAAAAAAAAAAAAAAAAAAAAAAAAAAAAAAAAAAAAAAAAAAAAAAAAAAAAAAAAAAAAAAAAAAAAAAAAAAAAAAAAAAAAAAAAAAAAAAAAAAAAAAAAAAAAAAAAAAAAAAAAAAAAAAAAA
>CAJQUW010001038.1:0-82425 GCA_907163375.1 Prostheceraeus crozeri
CTCATAACTTTCTGACGAGTTGCAGATATTGTAGTTGTGGTTGAAATATCCATAATTCCATTTGACTATCTTAATTTCATTGTTATACATTTCATTTCTATATAATTGCAATTTCAGTTACAAATGTAGTTTTACCGGACTGACTTGTCAGCGACAACATTGTGCGAACAGTGATAGACGAAAATCTGTCATCTTATGATTCATTTAATTAAAACCTCATCATCCCGCTAATTTTGCTTAGACAAACAAAACAGAACACATGTTCAGATCAAGTTTATTTACATAGAATATATACTTTCCAAGTTACATTTACATATTCTAAAACATTTACAAATAAAACATTTACAAATTAAAACATTTGTGTTTCTATCACATTAGGATTATAGAAGTTTCAAGGAACTCAGCATCTTGGCGCTTCAACTTCCAATTTAGGATTCCCTCTTTAGATTTCCGCCTCGCTTTTTGCTCTCTTCCTACCATCACTCGAAGCAGTCGTATCAATGTTAATAAAACATTTATCAATTGGTAGTGGTTCAAGTTAGTTGAAGAACCTTTATTTGTAAAGATGCGATTTTACCAGTCGAACCATGTGAGCAATATAAAGTCCGTTAACGTGCATAAGCCATATTAGCGACCCCCGTTTGAGATCTCACATTCCATCGCGTTTGTAAAGAGATCGAATGATTGAAATTGATCGATTGTTTTAAAAACAGTGTATCGACTTACGGCAATTCCTTCTAACCACTCCTACCTCTAATGCCTTTCTTAATGAGTGGAGAGCACTTCAGGCAGCTCAACAAATTCTTTCGCGAAAGAAAGAGTCATAGTTCTAAGATATCACCTGGTGCCATTTTGGAAAGTCACTCGCATTTGTCTCATATTGCTTTATTACCCTGTTGTAGACTACATTATGTGGAAGAAATGTAACTTGAAGATAAATGCCTATCTCACATAATTAAGTTTGAAGTAGAAGTTTTTCCAATCTTGCACCTTTCGTGTAGGACGAAGCTTCAAGAGTTTGCTCGAAAGCGTCCCTTCCTCTCTGATTGTTATACATTTTTCTGAGTCCATGTTTCAACAGTACTAATTCGGAGTTTTCAACAGCGCAATGAATTGTATTGAAAGTGGGTGAAAATATCATTAAAGCGATTCCTTATATCACCAATATATGATTCATCAATCAAAGTGATGACGAGCACTTTATGATTCGCGTAACCTTATACATTAACATTTTGCAGCAGTTGCTGCTATCCTTCCAGGGTACTAATGATTACACCATTATACTGTTTCCAATATCATTTAACTTACATTAGAAACCAACCCACCCGCGCTGAATTAAGTTTCGCATTTCTTATAATACTCCTTGGATTTGAAAATTTTTTTAGTATTCAAAGAGCCAGCATTCAATAGAGGCTTGTATAAAAGGTAGAATTTGTGTCTTGCAAATGCTAATCACGAATGAAAATTCATCACTTGAATTTTGAATATATTTACACTTCTTTGATTATTTAATGTTTCCTGTATAACTTTCGCAACGCCCTTTTTTAACTGACTTGAAGGTTGATGGACCGTTTCGATTGACGAGAAGATGCCTTCGTTTTACAGACATTTTTATTCTAATATGGAAATAGTTAATTCAATTAACATTTTGCTTAGTACTTACATTATTACCACAAATTTTACAAGCATTACTATCACGCAGAGTTTGATGTCGGTACGTTTATAAAATTAATAAAACACTTAGCAGTTGTAGAGGGCAACTGATATACACTCAATCGGCTAGAGTCTCATTTGTAGCAGTTATGAAACTGCTCAAATGTCTTTCATTTAGAGGTTTTGAAATTGGGAAGACTACAGGCAAGCTTTAAATGGAAGTCTTTATATTATTGGATTGTGATGCCGCAACTGATCACCTGCAGAATGTCCTGAGCAGCCACATGATGTTACTGATGGCGGTCCAACTGAAACAAGTCCAGTTTGACTTCTCACCCTTCTCATCACTTAGTTGCTGGAGGTGATATAAGTGTCATTGGAGACATGTGTGAGTTTTCGTGGGTTTACTGCTGTCAACAGCGAGAGTATTCCGGTACAATCTCCGTTTGAGATAGTGGCTGAAATACTTCGTGAGACAGAATCTTGAAACTGTGTAAGAGCGTTGTTCACGACTCTCAGTCAACATCTATGCACCAGCAACGTCCTCTCCGCAGCGGAAATACTTCATATTTCCTCATCAGATCCACCAATCCGCTTTATAGCAGTATATTCCGGCAGATAAAATATATTGACCGTGAAGTGTTGACTTCGGTAAATTATTGAAATGGGGAATGTTGGTAGTGAAAACGGGTAATGATGATTGACATTGTATTAGCTCTAATATGCTTGAAAATAGAACGTTCAATGTCACTTATATAGAAAAAGTCACACAAAGGGACAAAGTGACCAATCACAGGACCTGCATGATGATTCTTCATGCACGATATACAGTGCGACTGTTGAAGTATTCTTCCATCGCAAGGGGACAAGATGAAGTTTCAAAGGTTAAATAACTATTGTAGAACACATAGCGCTATGAGAACATGGCAAAAATGAGAAGGATCGTCTGTTTGAAACATTTAACGCAGTTTCGTTCACCATAATATTTATATGTCTCTTGTTCTAATTACCTTTGAAGTCCATTTATTGGGAGGAACTTTATATTAAAACACTGTCAGATGTCTCCTTCCTTTCCATATCGTTCCATTTGATCCTCCTTATTTCACTTATCATTGCAGTGTAGCATGGAGAATCCTTATCCACTACGATCAAATGTGATTAATTGCAGGCGATCTAGTTCCATTCGTCGATCAACTAAATCCCAGCGTTGATTTTTTTTCACTGAGATTGTTACTGTTTCTATGCTTTGAACGAATATCAAGGTCTCTTGCGAACCAAACCCACGACGTTGGGATACTAGTCAATCATTTGTATGTCATCAAAAAACTATCTCATATTGTATAGCCATAGTTTGTCTACTCGTAAAAGAAATCAATGTGTCATATGAGTTTCAATGGTTGCAATAGTCCACATAGTCGCAATTGAGCATACCATTCAAAATCAAAAACAACGGACGTCTATCGGTTCGTACCCAAGTGCTCTGAACCCCAAACCACACAGTTCGATCAATAGTCGTTCCCAAAACACAGTTGTTACCAAACACATGTAACCTATCCAGTAAAAAGATCCATTACATGTTACTTTTGATAACACTGAATGTATACATGTACTATCCGTTGATGACCTATCGATACTAAACTATTACATGTACCTATCCATGTACCCTATCCATGTTTATTGATAAACACTACACTTTAAAGTACCTATCATGTACCTATTGATAACACTGTAGGTTTTGAAATGGTTGTATAGTTTTTGTTATTTAATTATTAAAACTTTACATGTACCTATCCATGTACCTATCCCTGGCAAGTAGGGCACAGTTTTCACTACTGTAAAACACGAGATCATAAAATCAAAAGCTATCTGGACGAAGAGTTTAGCCTCTAAAGATCTGTGGAAGGCTGTGAATGTCCATGTTGGCACAAAAAATCGAAATCCGTTGACTTCACTATTATCTCAATATAAGAGCCTCGAAGACGGTATCGAAGCAATTAATAGTAAACTGTCTTCTGTATTTCAAATTTCGGATCTCAATGGTATTCGAGATTCAGTCGAGAGTAATTACTTTCTTAACCCTAATTCAGACTGGAATATCGAAATAACTCCTAACATCGTCTTCAGTCGTATACAAAACTCTAAAACTAACAAGTCGTCCTCTGATCTTCCTATTGCAGTGTACAAGCACATATCAAGTATCATTGCTGTGCCTCTGGGTCACCTCTTTCAAATATCGATTGATGAGAAACAAATACCTGGCATCTGGAAAACATCTGCAATAACTCCTGTCTCCAAATGTTTGTCTCCGAAACTTCCGACTTTAGATGATATTCGTCCAATAAGTGTTTTGCCATTACCCGCAAAAATTCTTGAAACATTCGTTTTGGAATCTGTTTAAAGAGAGGACTCATTCAAATGGTATGGCAAGCAGTCAGTTGGGCTTCAGGGAACCTAACTCCTCTACAGTTTGTGCACTGATTTCTTTGCATGATTTTATGACAAGGGTTTTGAGACCAAACTTCGACCTGTGGCAGCTTTAGTCGTATCTTTCGATTATTCTAAGGCTCTTGATGTACTAAGAAGTGAGTTGATTGTCAGAATCCGGTTGATAGAATTAATTTTCTTCTACCTTTGTTTCATGCTCATTTTTGATTATCTCTCTGGTAGAGCACAATATGTAAAGATTGGTACACCGAAAAGTCGTGTTATCAATATGACATCTGGCATTCCACAGGGATCCATTTTGGGGCCATACCTTTTTTTCAGTGGCGACATCTACTCTAAGTTTCGATAAGTCGAACTGTCGCATAATCAAATACGCGGATGATATCAATATTTGTTTTCCTGTGTACAAAGATTCAGGCAACAGTCATGTTTCTATCAAGCATCAACGAGTACTTGATTGGTCCCAAAATATGTATTTGAAGCTCAATTTGTCTGAATGTAAATGTCCTGCTTGCATCGCAAGATCCGCACACACTCACGTTACTGGTGTCGATCTACCTAATGTGGAATCGGTCAATGAACTCTCTATTCTGGGTGTCACGTTTAACTCAATGGCAACATGGAGTACACATGTTGACAAAACAATAGCCACAGCATCACGTCGTTTATATGCTGTTCGTATGATTCACCGCTCTTTACATCCTGCAAGTTTAATATTGGTGTACTTCTCTTTAATTCGATCTGTCATGGAGTACTGTTCGCCTCTTTTTGATTCCCTTAGTGTCACTGACATCTAAATTAACGCCTAGATCGTGTTCAACGCCGTTTTGAAGTTATTCTGTGCTCAATGACATCTGCATCCGTTAACCTACCAAGTTTTCGTGATCGTCGAAGTGACTTAAGCTTACGTTTCTTACAGAAAATTATGTCTCCCAATCACATTTTGTATGAGAAATTGCCTCCTATCTCGCGTTCTGGTAGATTTTTGCTCCCTCCAAGACGCACTGTCAGACGTAGCAAATCTTTTATTTTGTATGTTTGCTCTATGTATAATGATTATATCAAACGATGATTACTTCTGAATCTGTAATTTAATTGTGTATAGTGTTTATGTAACTTTTGTGTATTACTTCACAAATTTGTACCGATTTTCATTCAAAAATATAGACGCTTTATTACTAATATTATTATAGCTAGGTGACTTGCGCCTCAACACGGTTGCCACTATCTAACTTAACGGTCCATAAAGCTTCTTTATAGTTGTTTGTTTTGACTGCCATTTTGCAAAGCTATTGTCACCATATAATTGACATCTTTCGATTTCATATCTTCAACATTTGATGAAATAACAATGCTGAATAATATCTTCAAATTGAGCGAGCATCCAGGACGTCGATTATCATAGAATCAATTTGGAATCCAGCGATATGCCAGCGATGAAATAATAACATTCCGCGCATTGGACAAATCCAATTATTTGTAACAAAACTCCTGTTAGTTACAGTTACTGCTAATTTTTTAACAGTAGTGTTCAGTAACCTAATAAAAAAGTAGTTGTAGAATTTAATAAGACCATCACGAGGTAGAAGTCGAAACATGCTGTCAAAAAGTAGACAGGCTGCCTTCTCTATCCTTGCTGCTTTGCTGATCTGATTTTCTTCTTTTTATTAGATATTTCTCTGTACTTCGTTTTTACTTCATTTGGTCGAAATAACTTACAGGTTGAGTTGACTAAATGTTTCGTCATAATTCTAATTCTTATTGACAGAATTTAGTCTGGTCTTCTAAGAAGTCAAAGATGTCGGAAATATGCCCATATTTTCATTAAATTCGCAACTTTCACAAGAATGGAGATAATTGCCTTTCTTCTACGTTTACGACATTATAACTTTTTTTACATCGGCACGGCAAAAAAGGAAATTTAACATAATTCAAATGAAATAAACAATAAGCGAAATTCAACCGTCAATTAAAGCCCAACAGCAAACTTGAATGTCCCACTTATGGAACAGTCGATCCTAAGACCTAAGCATGTCAAACTGCAGCAAAGAAAAGATAAATTCCAATACTTTAGCATCGACTCCCCCAACTTGACAGGTTACAATGCCTGAACGTCCGGAAGTTTTGCTTCAAAATATTTTTTGAAAAAACTCTGATTTTTGAAAGCAGTAGAGGTTATCCGCGAGGCAGAGTTGGAAGTGGGTCAACGAAGTCTGACCCACGACCCACCCGACCCACAGGGTGCCCTGACCCACGACCCACCTGACCCACCACATCTTTGACCTACTTGACCCACCTGACCCACATGCTGCAAGGGTGACTGATGTGAGTGCAATTTCCTTTTCTAGTATCATCTTTAGTTTCATTTTCAGTCAAAGTTTTATGGCTAGGTAGAGACCTCGTAGTATCAAAATTGTTTTTAAGATCTGTTATGAAGATTCAACTGTATCAGATCACTTGTCACATGATAAATAGACTTGTAACCTCATCACAATTGTCTTATAATCAAAGTTTATGTACCACAAATACCAAAGGTTCTAAAAAAAATTAAACGATTCTGTTTCTTTTTATAGGCCATAATTCTTGACTATCCTTTTTAGTGTTATCCTTTTTGTATATAACTCGAAGAGAGATTATTAAAGTTAAGGGCCCTACAGACTAAATTTCAAATTTTGCATTTCTTAATCAAATAAAGTTGAAAAATAAGATCGCAGTAGGCTTAAATAATTTATTCGTGAATTTATCATGTTAGATGCTGCATGTGTGAATATTATCTCAGAAAAATCGTCAAATTAATATTTTGTTGCTCCTGATGGCAATCGATTCAAATTTCATCAACTTCTGCAAATGCTAGATTTAGGCAAAAAGTTGCATATTTGATGTAGGAATGACATTCATTGAAAAGCAAACGGAGTAACGCGTTAATAGAAAATTGCACGAGGACAAGATTATAATTCATGAATTAACCTATAATGTACATATAGATGAACTGATATATTTGAGTGGCGCTACATGTACGGGTACGTTGTGATAGCAATCAGTAGCGACATCATGTAAATATTCCTATTTTTATTGATACCAAATCAAATATCAAAACGAAACTTTTTATTGATGCGGAGTGTCAAAAAATATCTCACAGAGCTCTGCCGTAATAAGTCTGTGTGAAAGGGAGAAGTCTATATCAATGACCGTCGTGAGAATTATCGTATTTCAGATTATCATTATCGAATGAGCAATGAGATACATGGAGCATGTATGATGCGAAAGAAGATTGAACGACTAAATACTTTAGATGTGAAGCATGTATATTGTCAAGATATTTTTATCAATTACATTTTTCGAAAATATTTAGGCTCTGATCAATCTTTACCAGAGATTTACCATACTAATCTCTATCAGATGATATTTTCTACGAAAGACCAACAAAATCAAACGAAACAAACAAAACAAAGGTCAGCAGCTGGCATTGCAAGAACATTTTCAAGATGAATGAAACCTCTGAATACCTGACTTCTTCAGTAGCTGTATCTCTGAAATCAAGGTCATACATCATTGGGTATAGTCAGACATAGCGACAACAGAGAATCGAGCATACACAATTGTATTCAACCAACTTCTCTCCACCAACCAACATCTCAGTAGACAGCAGCAATTGTCTTCGACCCTTTAATTTCTGTGAATTCCGCCCCCTTTCGAAACTGTATGAGGCGTGTGAAAGTCAATAGGGTTTCATATTTTGACTGTGTGCATCCACCACCCCTTTCAGTGACACTGACTCAATCAATTTTCATGAATGACAAGAATACGAATAAATGAAGTTTATTGTATTTGAGATTGTCAAATCTATCATGGGTAAAACTGGTTGGAAGTGGGTCAACGAAGTCTGACCCACAACCCACCTGACCCACCAACTTTTCGGAAAAACATGTCCCACGACCCACGTGACCCACGAGATTTTGTGACCCACCTGACCCATGACCCACGACCCACTTCCAACTCTGCCGCGTGGACGAATTGACTCTATACAAGAAGCTGTTTTCAAAGTATACGCCATGAACAATTAGGCCCATCTATACACAGGCCTGATAGTTTTCAAGTAAAAGAACTTACATCGAGCTAAATAATTCATCTATTTATACATTCAAAATGATTTATGTTAACAAAGACAAATATCAATGGTCGGCCGCCGCATAGAACGAGAAATATTTGTTGACGGGTATTACCCGTCGACCGCGTATAGCATCGACAATAATTATAGTCAGGTAATACACGTCGGCGGGGCGAAGCGGCTAACATCTTCAATTCATATAGCTAAAATATTTTTAAAAGATAGTAGTCGGATGGCAAAGACAGCCAATAATCCGATCTCGATGGTTCCGTCGTTTTGTGACATTGTGATTGATGCAATTTCTTCATATCTACAAACTTTATAATTCCATGGATCATTCTTTTGACGCATCAGGAAGTTGTCCAAAAGTTGTGGTGCCGTTTTCCAATTTTAAAAGCTAACTCACACCCGATTTCTAGCAATCAACATTGATTTACATTTCTAGTTTTGCATCACAAAAAGGTATACCGCTCATAATTTCAATGAACACCGTGTGTTTTCTCTATACCCATTAGGCCGTGAGGCAGACTGAATTAAGTTTCATTGAAATTATAATCTACTTTGGGTATGGCCAACAATTTTAAATCATATACCGCTCATGTTTAACTAATTTCTTGACTAGTTTATTTGAGCACGCCTTTCACGTCCGCAGGGACATTCTCTATAACAGTGCGAGAATTTAAGTTTGCGTCTCCAAGATTATGTATTTTGACTCCAACCAATTTTATAATCAGAGTAAACTTCAATAGTCTAATTTTAAAATGATTAATATCAGAACTCTAATTTCATAGAGCTGCCTGGCATCCAATTTTAGTATTTTGAGTCAATATTAACTATTATTTTTGCCACTGACGCGCGGCTATGCTTCCTTTTGTTACTTTTCACATTTTCTTTCATGTAGGTCTCCCAATTTCTACCGGGATCAGACGATCATTGAGACTCAGACGTTCTGACAGATATTCAATAGAAATTGGAATCGCGTTCAATTTACCAATGAATTTAGCCGACATAATGCTAACATTTTTCACCTCATAAAGCATTCACCTTAAGAATAAAAGTCAGATTCAGATGATTTCTCGTCATCCTCTTGATTTTCACAATTATTTGTCCTAGTTTTCTATTCCTGGAAGTGAGTGTAGTGAAGAATGATCCATGAATAGAATCAAACAAGACCCATGCTTTAATAGTAAATAGCAGTGTTGTAAAGATAATAGTTGCCGGCAAATATTACACAAGCACTATCGGCAATAATTACCGGTAATTTTTGAAGTTGCGATTTGATTTCAATGTAAATTTATCTTCCTATCACACAGATTTTCCCTAAGTTCGTTATCTAATCTGGTTAAGCTTCGTTAATGTTGTTATCTGTAATTTGCTTATACTTCAAATCGACTTGTTAAATCCCTAGCTTTAAAATGCTTGGTATTAATTGAGAAGATTGTCTTATCCATACTTCAATAAATTAATTAAATCATTTGATTTTTATTCCTTCTGTATGATTGAAACAGTGCATACATCTCTTATAGTAATTATGCTCGAAATGGAGTGATATGAAATAGAGCAAATCCAAATTATAAATCCTAGTTCCAACAAAATCAGAAGAGCAATGTTTGACAGGGGTCAATTCGCACCTCAGAAGTTCCAACAATAACGGCCTTATAAGCTATTCAACTGACAATATGCTCCATATAAATGATGCTTCTCAATTTAAAAGGCTTCATTTCAATTTACAGAATAATCAGGATTTGCAGCAATTTAGAGGATAATCCATTGAAATGATTTTTAATGCAATTAGGCCCAACTCGCCAAAGTCAGCAAATATTTCGTAGCAATTACAAATACAGTAGATTCGCTAATAATTGTCATCTTTTGTAGTTAGTATAAGTTTCAACACAACATGTGCAAGTCAAGGCGGGATAGAACTAATTTTGATTTCATTACTAAATACAAATTACACAGCTTGAAAATTAGAAGATATCTAGTCTGATCACTTCAATTGTTCTGTCTGCCAATCCAATTCCGTGGCAAAAATTACAAAGTTTTGTTAATGGATTTCATATCCTTACTGCTGAATCTGATGCTCAACGGAAGTTGACTGCGCTAGCAATAACGAGACTTTCATTCTAAGTGTTTTTTGTGTGCTATTTGTTTCTACCAAATTCAGCCTATATCACAGATAAAAAAGATGACATTAAAAGTTTCTGATGAACTGCACTAGAATACTACATAGAATGATGATCGATTGTGCGAAAAGCAAATTGATAAAATCGAAGATCCATTCATATCGGACGCGGCGCGGTCCCACGCGTCTCCGTGTGAACAACCCCATAGGTTTATTAAGGTTCTGAACGAAAATTCTGACGCGTGAGCGTCCGGTGTGAATGGACCTTAAGGCATCTAATTGACGTAGGACCTATAGGTGCTTCAAGCGCTCAAAAATAATCCTTTTAATCAGATTCATTGAAGTTATGTAATCCAATAACAAGATCGCAAAATGGCAACAAGTTTATTTTATCATTGTCTGAATCAGGAATGGCATGATTCATTATTTTGTGGTTGTAGCAGAAGCTTTCATCTTGCACAACCTTCCGATCATGGGAAAATGATTGAATTGATCACGTCCCGCCCAAAATATTTCAAAATTGTTCAATTTCCTAAATCTCGCATACTGCCCAAGCTATTTCAGATACGAATGGATGCTTTTGAAGTTTTTGATGCTTTGATAGCTTTTAGAGCTAAAAATCGAAAAAAGCAAGATGTGAGTAATATTGTGTTACATGTGAAGAGAGGGAGAGAGGGAGATGAGGATCCCCGCTTTGTCGCTCGCGCTGCTTTCGTTCAAAAAGAATCAGTGTAGGTGGAGCTTTCGATGTTTAATCTTCGTCAGCACTTATACCAAATAATAATAAGAGAGAGATGATAAGGAACACCCCTACTCTCAAGTCCCTACTTCTCAAGCTAATTAGGCCTGTAGGCTGAATCTTTCAGACAAAATTGTGACAAGACTTTGAGAAAAAATATCTGTTGTATTAATGAAATAATCCAGTCAAACATTTTATATTTTGCGAAATGGCATAAATCTAGTGATCTAGTGATTTGGATGCTGGTAATTTTGGATATTTTTAAATTAATATTGTGTATTATTATCGTTTAAGAACACTAACCTGCCTTTTTCCTTGATTGCATTCAGTGGTGCATGCAATGGGATTGATGCGGTGATAGCATCAACTCCTCGAAATTTTAAGTATTATGAATCATCAGCAGGGGTTTTCCCATGAAGTTCCGTGTTACTGTTGTCACATCTTTCAAATTTTGTAACTTCAGCATGAAAATATTCATCATTTTTTAAGTTTCCATTTATTTTGCAATTTGTCATTGAATATTCATAATGGGTGATACTGGTATGTGATATATTCCTTGTATGAATTTAACTAAAAAATTACTGTTTTATAATAGCCTCCTGCGCTTATAGATTTTTCAAATATTGTGATTCACAGCCCAGTTTCTGCGTATATTCCTTATCTGACCAAATGGTGGGGAAGTGAAATGATGGCATCATTCAACACACCGAAGCATTGACCCTACCTGAGAAAGCCTTCTAATCTTATTAATACATTTTATAATCTTATCATCCTTGACGTTCATGCAGTGCTGAAGGGACCTATAAATAGCTTGAGACTAATGATGCAGACTGCATTATTAACAAATGCAAAATCGCGAAGAGAGGAAATACGCAGCAGTCTCAGTTGCTATGTAAGACTATAATTTAGCACACATGTAATTTTGAAAATCACTGATAATAATCGCGAAAATACTGGGTACGCGCCTGACTACGCTTGAACATCATAGAGATTTACATGTACATCTGCATAATAGTAATGACCAAGGGCTGTGCTTCAAATTGACTTCGAATTACTGTCAATTAAAGCAAATTTCATCCTTGAAACTATTGTTGCACTTACACACATAATGTAACTCTCTGCACTTCAATTATTAATGAATTATACAATAATGCGAACTTACTGTATCAGACTATTAAGGCTGCATCATGTAGGCCAACTATCAGTGTTGAAATTCCGTTGTCGATGAAATATTCCGGATACGATGTAAGAGAAGATGCACATATTCCGTCACGAGAATGCAATAACGATTAAATGAAGTGATGACGCTTGCCAACATTTATGTCATGTGGTCAGTCGATGTAGGAAACAAAGATTTCTGAAACAACGAAAAGTCCCGTGTGGACAGACAAAGGCTAAGAATGACAAAGCCGACGATAGACAAAGTACGCCTGAGTCACAGCACTTCCTCTCATAGTGGACACGACACTGGACACTGGCCATGCAGGTGCCAGATTCCGTGATATTCTCTCCACAGGGAAATCCTTCGTCACTGAGATGGTAATTTCAACGCACTGCACTTTGAAGTTGAACGACACAGTTGCCAAATATGAGATCAACGTGTAAAGTGCGAATCTCGGGGAATGCTAGATCGTTCGCGCATGACGGAGAGAGTTAAGCCATGCGTTCACTTGCTCGGCAACTTCGAAACTGTACTTCGAACTAATGATAGCCCATTACTTGGCCCATTGGCTTGGTTCCATCGCGGGGAGATATTTCTTTGTTCAAGTTTCACGCCAGACAGTGAACAAAGCTGTGTTGGAATCTGACATGGTAAGCGACTCTGCTTTACGATGAACTATCAAACAAAGACCGCCTTCCGGATATCCGCGTGGGATCATAGACAAAGTGGGACTGGAAGACCAGTTAGGCCTAGCTAGTCATCATTAGCCGGACAAAGAAGTTAATGATAAAGAGTTTCATATGATTCTTATGAGCTTGCTTCACCTACACAGGCTACCTCACTCACAGGAGTTAAGAAAATCAAATAAATGCAGTCAGTGGCGGATCTAAGAATTGCCGGTTGGGGGAGTATGTTGACACACGTGAAATATATTGCATAGATTTGATGTCATTATTTGCTATAAGTAGGGCAATATTTTATGACATGTTATGTTTTCTCATATTTTTAGGTTAGGTAATATTGTCATATTTTCTGTGTCATATCATTTTAATAGTCACATTTTGGTCATTTTGTTATAGTATTAGACTGTTAGAGTTGCCTGGAAGAAGAAATGACCGATGCCTGCAGAATGACGCAATATTAGTCTTCTCAGCAACGCGATGCAGTCTATGAGTGCTACCGGCGGCGCCAGGATTGTCTCGTCTGCCGTCTGCCTTTTCTTGCCAGCCAAACGCTGCTTCGGTAGAGCATTCTTCTCCATGTTGAAGATATTATGTAAAGAAAGACCCTTTTTTAACATCAAATGAAGTAAATTACATTACTACGTTTTGCCTGAAAATTGAGACAAAATTTTTCCTAAATTTTAAGATTTTTAAATCTTGCTTAACTACAATTTACGATTTTCAGGTCACATTTTGGTCACTTTTTAATGCAAACATCAGTATATACAAGCACAGAAATCCGAGACTCTACAATAATATGTCACTAGTGCACCCAATATTCGGTTTAAGGGGGGGAAGAGGGTGGAAATCATAATAAAATAGCGCATGACTGTATGTTATTAATATTTTATTAATTTACTGGAGGCGAAAAAATCCTTCGTCGACGGAACGCTGGCCACTGGAATACGAAAATAAATCACATGTCAAACGGTTCAAGAGGAGCAACGGCGGGGTATGCAGCATTTATTACAAGATTCCGAAATTCTGAGGCCGCGGGAGTTAAGATTTCGTAACCTAAATTGATTTATCACAAACTTGAATTATCTAATTTTCATAACTTTTTTCTTAACATCAGGAACGCATCGGTTAATTTATAATTAAGCCGTTATATTCAAAAGGCTTCATTTTCGTTATATAGAAATTAAAAGTTTGAATTGAATTGAATTGATGCAGTATTGAATAATTCTCCTAGTTGAATGAATTATATTGCATGTTTTAGATATCTTCCCTACATATTTGCTGTGACCAAGGGAAGTGATAGAATGAATGTATTAAATTGAAACTCTTCAGCAAATCATCAATTTGATCGAAATTTGCGCGTTTCGGTCCACCGGCCCGAGAACCGGTGCAAGCAACTCAGTTTTAATTACATCTCCAATGTGTATTTTCGATTTCATAAAATGAACTCAAGTTGTGAGCCACTGTCAAATGTGAGACATGCAAATTTTTGCAGTTTTTAAGAAGTCACCACAGGGAATTGACTGATAATGATGGAATTATAGAAGGAATAACAGTTTTTTACAAAGCCTCCGTGTCATTACAACATCGTGCAAACCTTATCAAAAAGTGTGGCAATTATGGCTCCGGCCTATTTCCGATATCGATGGATAAATTTAAAATAATGAACAAATGCAAGGGTTCTGCTGCACGCAATGAATTATATGAGGCTTTATTGTGGCAGCAAACCATCCATGCAGCAAACATCGCGAAACCGACTTCTGATACATCTAGTATTAAGCTTACCAGTACGCTAAATGTATTTTACTTTTGAAAACATTTTTGTACAGGCCTGTTTACTAAGAGGATTGAACGACACTCAAAAGATTAATTATACATGGATCTGCAACATATAAACATTATTGTTTACAAAAAAATCAACTTTCTCGATGTTTTGATGTCGATTCAAGCAAGTCTCGTGTCTCAGAGGGTGTGAAAAAGCTCAGGTCTCTGGGGGATGATATGTACAATTAGAATCATTACAATCATAAGTGGATTGTCCCTGAAGATGGATCACGGATATAGGGGGGGGGGGGGTGGCGGGTGGCGGCGGGAGTATAGTTGAGAGTGGTGGGAGGGGGGGGGGGGGGGGGGGGCCAGATAGGCTACTGGAGCCAATTTATAAAATTTATACTCAGGCAATCCCCAAAATACAACAGTGCCCCCAACGAATTAGCCGCCGCAGCGTAGCCCATAATTATTTTCAATCCCACTAACACCCCTCCCCCCCCCCTAACCCTACACCACCCACGACCCCCATCCCCCCGCACGCTAACCGTCCAGAACCCCCCCCCCATCACCCCCACAAGAGAAAGCACTACATCCTCCCCAAAGACCCCCCCCCAATGTCTCCGCCCGTATCATACCCGCCCCCCCCCTCAATCACCCCCACCGATAGGAGTATACCGCGAGCCCCACTCCTGGCCTCCCACGCCCTGGGATCCGACCACACGGGCTTCGGCCCCCCTCGCACCAGACAAAAAAAGTTGAAGTCCATCAATCATTTAACCGGGCTTAAGCGTGATCCCCACTTCAATAGCCCACCCCGTCGCCCCACACCCCACGTTTCTGCATGTCCACGCGCACCCCCGCAAAGCAAACATTGGCAAAGAAAAACTATCTAATAGCTACACTATACAAGCAAACGTATATGAGCATAATCGGCAAGATTCCATGTGACCAGAAATACGTGCGTCACACACACATACTCCTACCCACAGACTACACAGCCAAAATCCATCCTGTATCATCAAGTTAAGCCCCTCCACCGCCGGCATACCTGTCCCCCCGCCACTGCCCACCCCCCCCAACCTGAAATAACAATTCCATGAGCTACCCACCCCGCGCCTCCAAAGTGTAAGGTGCATACACGATACCATGATCTAAGTCAACGGGTGGACCTGCCCTACTCCCGACCCCCCCCCATGATCCGAGCCCACACCCCTCACACATCGCGCCTTAAGCCCCACACAGTACCCCCCTCACACGCCCCGGCTCCCTTGAAACCAGCCCTATGAACGATCATACATTGGGCATAGCCACCCACACCAAAACCTGTCCCGTCTCCAATGCACAATTCCCTATGCATGCTTAAGACAAAACCAGGGTCTGGATATATTAGAACCGTTTTCATGTTGCGGCGTTCGCGACCGGAGATTTCTAAAGTCCGTCGTTGAAGGTCAGATGTTGATTTTTTCACTTTCCTTGTTGGAGGATTACCATGCTCGTGATTCACAATGTCTCTTAGAGATAGTGCCTCTTCATTTTGTATAGACTGATGCTGCTATTCATAGAGGGGTGGAAATGGCCGATGAGACGTTGGTAGCCGATATTCCATGCTTCACAGAAATTATTGGTTCTATCGCCGTTGTCCAGAGTGGCCTGTCGCACATTCCACATAGTACAGGGGAATCGTGGTGGTATGCGTCGGAACCTGATAACTGTATCACAATCGTCGTTTGGGGTCGGGCGTCGTCTTACAGTTCCGCTGACGTACGTCTCGTCGTAATAAAGCAGAAGTGGTTCTGATTCTGCCGGACAATTTTTCCGGAGGATTATCATGCCTGAATCTATCGTATTTCTTTGAATATGAGACGCCCTTGAATAAGGGGCGCCCTCGAATAAGAGACGCATCCGTGAGAGGAAAAAAGTTAATAAGAGACGCATGTACAAAAAATAGACTGCTATAGACATATTACATGCAGGCTATTGTAATGTGGTAGCTACATCCGCCTGAGCGATTATTAGGCCTACTTATCTTAGTAAAATAAGTCAGTCTACTAGTAAATGCCGGGTATCATGACCAATATATAAGGCTTCTTGTTGTTGTACATGCAGTACATGCATGTTGTAGATACGTACATGCAGGCCTACTTAAGGTTGCTTCATCTACCATTTAAGGAGGCATTATACGGTAGCTTCCTTTGCATTTGGAGTCATGTACCGGTCGGTAACTTTTGCTGTAAACACTACTTGATTATCGGTAAATTCAGATCTAGTCTACATTTATAGTAGCCAACATGTACTGGTATATGAATGTATTAGATGAGTCTACAAGATATGCTACTACAAACCATAAAACTCCTTTCATTTCCAAAATATCGAATTATGATAAAGGGTATATATGTATGTAAGAAAAATTACTGGCGGAATTTGCCCATGACATAGGCCTAAGTGAGGAATGCAAAGGTTACCTAAGAGAATAGTAGCAAAAAACTAAGACATCTTTTCCTAATGAAAGAATGAAAACTTGAACATTTGATAAATAAGAGGCGCCCTTGAATAAGAGACGCATCAATCAGGGATCTGAAAAAAATAAGAGACGCGTCTCTTATTCAAAGAAATACGGTACGTCACTTTCAGGCAGAAATGCGAGTCCATCCAACATGCCAACGAAGTGCTGGATTCATTGTCTTTGTAGGGGTTTACCAACTCCAAATCTTGAATCTTCCTCCATGTGCTTTGTGTCAGATGATAAAAGCACCCTTGGATTCTGACGTGATCCCGACAACCTCTTTAACCGCATTGATCGACGCCACCTCGAAGTCAATCACAACCACCTCAGGATCAGGTAGATATTCCAAAAGAGCTTCGCAGCGGTTGAAGACAGCGCGAAGCATTTCTTCGTAAATGACTGTTCTTTTCCGGTTAGAAATGAAAATACACATGTGACATCACTCTCTCCAATTGGCACTCGAATTATATAGGCTACAACTGCTTGAAAATCTTTGGAGCGGTCTTGAAGGTTCCATTCATGAACCACTTGGTCGCTCGAGCCAAAGCACGAAGACATTCGTCGGATGCGAAGACGAGAGCTCTACCACTGCCCTCTGAACCATGGATCAAAAACGGTCGACTAAGATCTCAAATAGTTCTCCACTCTTCTGGCATCTGTAAGTCTCGCCATGTACTCGGTTCACTGTATACGGTTGTTCGCACGGTCGATGTCGCTGAATACTCCTCTTCATACTGTCGCATATTGTCGATGCGAGCCCAACACTTCTTTGCTCTTGATTTGTCAAAGCCGTGGGAACTATGTTTCTTTCGAAACTCTCGGTATGATACGAGTAGCCTTCTCCTTCACTCTAGATCTTCAGCTTTCTCCTAACTATCTGCCTTCATTTCACTTGCGTCGGCAATGTGATTGTGTTGACCAGATGGCGTTGGATTCTGCAGACTAAGGTCGGTATGCAGAGAGGCGAGACAATGGCCGCGGCGTCGTGTGCACTCCCAACGAATGCCGCTTCGATGATCCTTCTTTCTCACATGCATGTAATCTTTAAAAACAATTTTCTTGTTACCTTTGTGGGTTTGAATACTTCCCTGCAGATGATTTCATTTAATAATGAATTGTGTTGACCAGATGGCGTTTTGTATCTGCAGACTAAGGTCGTAGCAGAGAGGCGAGACAATGGCCGCGGGCGTTCGTGTGTCAACTCCCACTCGAATGCCGCTTCGATGATCCTTCTTTCTCACATGCATGTAATCTTTAAAAACAATTTTCTTGTTACCTTTGTGGGTTTGAATAACTTCCATGCTGATGATTTCACTTAATAATGATTTGAAATCACAAGGCTTCAAGTTTTGACATCAAAATTTGATTTGCGATTTATTTTGAGCTGTCAAATCCTAAGCCATTTAACATGTTGGTTCACGTAATCGTAATCCGATCTGACACAGACTGGTCTGCAGCAGGTGAGCAGATTGTCCAGAATAAAGTCGTGTGTGCAAATCTATAGAATCATCATCCAGATGTTATCAATCTACAATTATCAAGCAAGTTCTGACAAAGTCTTACGTTTAAGTAGAAGTAATTGATTCATATCAACTCAAAAGTGCTAGCATGTAAAAGAAGCGTGTATTCCATATGGAGACAGGTCTACATACAGTATATTATACATCAATTTGTCGGGGTGGCTTTTGTTGGGGGGGCTTTTGTCGCTGCTCCCAGAATTACATACGTCAAACTTATCCTCCATTTCAAGTTCGCTAAAGAGAACATGAGCGTTACGGTATGAAGACAAGAGAAGTGCATTAAGTCAACATGCGATGATAGCCGACAGTGATAAAGTGATGACCATTAACAATTTCGACTGCAAATTATTGATAAACAGCGATTACTCGTACCACTGCGGTGGCTGAACCTCTCTTAATTACGGCAAACATGACAAAACTAAACCGACGATATGAGCTGAAAAGATGAGCTGCTTTCATTGACAAATTTGTTTATAAACCCACTTGTGCAGCAACAGTTTGTAACCATTGACAGACGAAACGCGTCGGGTGCATTTACGAGTATTTTACAATAAAGTATATACAGGAGACAAACTGTCATTCTGCTCGGTTTTACCAGGCACTGAGGCTGCGACGTGTCGCGAAACGTCTGTCTCCTGTATATACTTTTGCCATTAACCTTTTACGGATAAACCACAGGGAGTGCATTTTTTCTTTCAACCTATGATGAATCACCTCCCGTCAAAAACCGCTACAATGAAATTAACAGTCGCAAAATTGGGAGAGAATTTTCTTTCGACTTCGTAAAGTAGCAATTATATTCTACTTTGTTCATAACATTATGCATGAATAATATGATATGCGTGTGCTGCGACAGTGTCGCATGTATTGATCAGCGACGCCGGCACGAGTTTAGGACAGGTGTTGCATCGGCCTCAAGGAGGGCACTTTAGGATGCCCCACCCTCACAGAAACCGACCCAATATTTACTTCAGATGCGATATAAATAATGCAACAGGTTTTGCATAGTTTTGCACTTGTTAACTTTAAACTGATAATTATTCCATGCTTATCGGTCAGCAACTATTTCTGCATGTGTACGCAAATCAAATGAGTAAAAATCACTTTGGTTTCAATTCTAGCCTAAAACACATTTATAACAAGGAATCTGTACGATTTTACCAGACACTGAGGCTGCAACGTGTCGCGAAACGTCTGTCTCTTGTACATATTTTTAACATTAAACTTTTACGTATAAATCACAGGGAGTGCACTTTATAGTCCGGCAGCCAGAACGAGTTTCTGCAGGGAACGAGGCCGAAAGTGAGACTTTCACAGAATAATGCTCATCCTATGCTTACTACGAATCGGCACGTCTGCCGAGTTCTAGTCAGACAGGATCAAAGAAAAACACATGTAAATCCAATGGGACGCAGATTGCAGTTTTTGGCTAAAATGAATTTAGTGAAAAGTACTAAGCACAGAATCATAATTTTTGACATGTAATGTCTTGAGGTCATTCCCTATCATGTGCATGTGCTTTTATCATGCTTCTAATCGGCAATGTATGTCACAATGTGGTTAAATTTGGATAAATGATTGCTTAAAATGTTTGTGTTTGCCGACATTAAAAGGCTCGCCAAATCTAAATGTGTTTAGCTTTATAGACAGGGGGCATGAACATCATAGGGAATGACCTCAAGACATTACATGTCAAAAATTATGATTTTGGGCCTAGTACTTTTCGTTTAATCAGAGAAAACATACAAAATTCCATTTTAGCCAAAAACTGCAATCTGCGTCCCACTGGATTTACATGTGTTTTTCTCTGATCCTGTCTGACTAGAAGAGGAACTGACTAGAACTCGGCAGACGTGCCGATTCGTAGTAGGCATAGGATGTGCATCATTCTGTGAAGGTCTCACTTTCGGCCTCGTTCTTTGCATAAACTCGTTCTGGCTGCCGGACTATTATTTCTTGACTTCAACCTATAATGAACCACCATCCGTCAAAAACCGTCAATTAGAAGTTTGTCAGTGTTTATTAATATTTGCCAATTGTGTTTTCTAGTACACGACCGTAGATGTTATACTTTTTTCGGCCGGTGTAAGTTATCACATTGACCTCGGAATCTTACCAGGAGTCAGGGAGATCAAGCGTTCGCCTTAGAATGTGGGCACTTCCGAGCAGTGCTGCCTTAAGCAACTGAGATACTTGGTGTCGACCGGGGATTTCTTTCAAGTGTGTGGTTAACTTTTCTGTGCGGGTTCCTAAGGCTGCGACAACCACTGGTACTTTATCACATGAATCTTCCACAGTTTCTGTATTTCAATTTTCAAGTCACCGTACTTTGTGATCTTCTCTTGTTCTTTGCTTCTGATGTTTCTGTCTTCTGGTACCGTTGTATCTATTATGAATCCCATCTTCTTTTCTTTATCATCAGTTACGACATCTGGCCTTATATCTCTCCTTACGATCTCTGGCGATATCTTCATTGTCTCCGTTTCAATTACCGGCTGTGGGAAGTGTTTCCATGGGTCTGTCGATACGTTGATATCATACTGTAGACACATACGTGGTGTGATCCAAAATGTCCCGGACTAGCCTAGTTGCAGCTATTCCCTGATAACGAATCCTGCTCCAGGTGTCTATTTAGGTCTCGAAGGCACAAGAAATATGGTTGTAGAAACAAATTCATATTTTTTTACTGATTTGTTAAACTTATTGCTCGAATTTCAGTATTTTTCTAAGTTTATCACTTGAAAATCATGAACATATTGCTAGTAAAAATTTTGCCATATTCTTCAGGAGAAAGTATCAGAGGAGAAGAGCTTTTACTCCAAAACAATTGAATTTATTTTCATTTTTCAATGCATGACCCGCTTACACTTGTCACTTTCTCCCAGCGACTTCGCAATTCCAGAAAAGTCTCGAAAAAAGGTGATAGGGAATGGAAAAGCTGATTGACAGAAGTCTTTAATTCATTTGATGTGCCGATGAAGTGTTTTCGCAAGTGTTTTTTATGGAATCTGAAGAGATAGAAATCACTTGGGGCGATATCATGTGAGTAAGGAGGTTGGTCTATAAAAGATGGAATCCGTTCTTTGTTATTGCATTATTGCATTGGTCGTTTCGTGACTGGTGTATATTGGAGCACTGTCGTGTAGCAGAAGAAAAGGAATGTTTCGTGGTTTTCCAATCTTCTTCCCGTCATCAGACAGCAGGTGCGAGTAGTACTCACTGTTCATTCGAATAGTTCTGTCAGCAAAGTCAACTAGTTGAATCCCTGAGTCATTCCAAAACACAGTCAGCATCAACGATCGACGATGCGACTTTCCAGATCGCATCTTCAATGGTGCGGACTTGCCCAGTTTCCGCCACTCTGCAGATTCTCGTTCACTGTGTGATAGAAACAAAGATAAAGGAGTTTTCATCTTCTGTTACAATATTGCACAACTGCCCCTGTAACTTTCGTACAGATCCAACTTCGACTGTGCCGCTTGAACTGTTTTCTATCACTTCGGACGAGAGAAACTTCGGCACAAAACGGGAGGACAATTTTCGATGCCCAATATCTTTAACCATGCCATAACAAGAGCAATAACTAATCCGCAGTTGCTTTGATAATTCACGTGCGGTTATTCTCCTGCGCGTCAATATCGATTCATCACATTCCCTAATTTTATCATGCGGTATCTCTTACTAACACTTGAGTAATCCTGCTCTACAGACTGTCTCCATCTTTTTGAATTCGCTGATCCAAAAGTACACCGTTGTTCGTGATGGTGCATTACTACCATAAGCGAGGTTCAATTCATTCAAAATGTCGCTATATAGTGAATTCGCGGATCATGAGAAATCGTGCTGCACTTCGGTATTCGATAGCAGAAGCGGTTGAAGCATTCATCGTGATGAATGCACAATCAATGAAAAAGCGATTGAGCTCTTGCTGAATGTGAATCACATGATATCAATCATCGCTTAATCATGTGACAGATGAAGAATGTAAGACGTCATAAACAAATGCCCTTCGAATGTGTAAGCGAAATCAATTTAACTTAGAAAGTTGGATAAACTGAATACTGGTAACAGTTAGAAAAACAGATAAACTTAGAAAAATACTGAAATTCGAGTAATAAGTTTAACAAATCAGCAAAAAATATAAAATTAACTAAACGTGCTTCTACAACCATATTTCTTGTGCCTTGTTGTTGTGTGCTAGGCAGTTTGTCTTCTTGCTTTATTATGCATTTATTATGCATTTTATTGTTTTGTGAGAGCAATCTCCATTCCATTGTTAGAGCAATAACTTTTCCGCGGCATGCATTTCAAGTTCCAATGTCATGCAAAAGTCCAGCTTGTCAGCTATCTACGGTACATGACTGACAACAGACATGTCATCAGACAATGGATGACCAAACAATTGGTAGCTGACCGTGAGCGAATCTTCACAGACGTATTTAACGCGGCATGAACAACGCCCTCTCACGCATTCTGGTCTCTCCAAGCGAAGTTGTCGGCGAGAGCCGTTGACGGTGTTGCAGCCCCTATCTTCTATGTGCGAACTATCATCGAACTGCTGCGGACAGTGATCACCACGGCTTGTGGTCCTGGAAGACTCTGGAGACTCTGTTGGTGCTGTGACTGTCTTATAACTGTGAACGTACCATCTGTCCTTGTAAGGACTGTTTGCACCATTTATTTATTTTCACAATATAATTTATCCACATTTTTCATTTACATTTTTCAATCATATGTTTTGGGAATATTAAGAAAATAATAACCCGTAACATATTTGGCGACCACGCCAGGACCCAGCTTTGTTTTCACTGACGCACGTACAGCTCGCCTGAGAGCCGTCGGTTCTTCGAACTACCACTTCTTCCCAGTTAAGGTTCTGAACTTTTTCTTTTTTCGCTTCCTCGGTCCACTCTTTTTAAGTTAAGTCTTAAGGCTTAATAACTGTAGGCCTAAGCATAAGGCTATAACTAACCGTGGGCAAATTTTTAGCTATATATTTCTCGATTTTTTCGCGTTTTTTGATCTTCCTAGATAAAACAAAATTTTTTCTGGTTATTTAATAAGGATTGTTAGGAAGTAGCTAAGAACGTAAGAAATGGACTTCGATGCTAAAGAATTCCTTAAACAATTCCATGAAGCCCCTACTATTCGATGTTGGAATCCAGTTGCAATTGCCAGTTAAGATGACTATGCGAAAGGAGCAAATACTCCAGAGAATCAAAGGGCATTTCATCGAAGAAGGCGGTGTGTTGCATCGTTAACGATCTTCGCTTACTCCTGTGGGCAGTCTCACTACGCAAAAGCGTTGAGTGTGTAAAATTCCTCTTATCTGACTTGTTAAGCATTTACAGCCTCAGAATTAGACAACTGCTCATTATTTGTCTGTAGACATCAATACCACGAAGTTCATGATCACAGCTGTCCTGTATTCTAACTGAGTATCCAAGGGACCAATTCTTCATCTCAGGGTTCAAGTAAGACTTCTCAGTGGTGTTTTACTGTCACTCATTGACAGATGAAGCATATTCTAAATCCAATGTGACAAAGTTTGACGAAATTTATGAATTTGGAAAAGTTTGAAAAGGTGGGGGGGGAAGGAATAGAAGTACCAAATTTCCGAGTATAGGCCTCATTTTTTGACTTTTGATAAACCTGCATTAGAGAATCTTGGTAAAGTACTTCTATTTCACTGTTTTTAGTAAGGGCTTTAGAAGTTCTTTTGAATTTGCAATTTTTCCACATTTTCTTCAAAAAGTGGCATTTTTGAGAACCTCTATACATTACTCATTTTTTGTTCAAATTTCATCAGAGGTATGTATGCCTATACACAAAAGAGAACCGGGGCAAGATACGAGCTTTCGATTGTTTCTTACCATTGATGAATGGGAGCTTTTCGGGGTCTTTCAGGATTTTTCAATATTCAATTAGCTGTAGAAGTGTAAATAATGAATATATCCAAAAGCTTTTCCGTGACTTTTCATGAATTGACATAGTGAAGCCACATGTAGGTAAAGTTTGGACCGCTATAATTATTATTTGTTTTAATGCTACGACCCGAAAGTGCTTCACCTGCCAAGCAGTCTCCTGGACCCTTATGGAATCCGTCAATTTCCCATCGCGCTCCTGGAATATTTATTGATGTGTGAAATTGCCAACACTCCATGATGATCAACTGTTGGTCTGATAAATGGAACTACACTACTGACGTTTCTTCTAGCGAACATGTTCTCAGGTGAATATCACTTGAAGAGTATAGGCCAAAATGAGACAGTGACGGCGTGACGATATCCCGCATTACTGAAGCGGTTGATTTCGCAGATGACATATGTCCAACAATTAGACGACGAAGCTGACTAAATCGGTGTGCATGTAGATAGAAAATGCAATATGAAGATTCCATCCCGGTGTTACCAGCTGATGCTTTACATAGCCTATGATGTAGGTGCTAACACTAGTGGACAAAATTACGGAAACATTGTAATTAATTGCGCAATTCTCGCGCAATTCTCATATATTTTTGACAATTAATTACAATGAATTTATTGCAATTTCTTTGTTTTTTTGCTATATTAGTTGCAATTCTTGTATATTCCACGAACAATTTATTGCAATTATTGTATATTTCTCCCACAATTTATTGCGACTTAAGCGTACTCTATAGAGATTGAATTCTCATCCTTACAACAAAATGCAATGTACACAAAACCATCCTCGCATTTCTGTGTATGTTAGAGCAAACAATGTGAACTTTGATGACATGTAATTTGAAATTCTGTATACAGTTGATACAATATCATTACAGCATAGAGTATTTTACGGCGACAAAACAGGAAAGTTTCACACAGATCTAGGATATGTAGGTCACTCGTCGTGTAGCTTGCTCATTTTGTCTCAAGCTTCCGATCATTAAGTAATCAACAGCACAGACTACTTAAGTCTGATGCCCTATTTATCATCATTCATTTGCAAACGAAACGCTGCAAATAAATATTTCTCGGCTTCTTTAGCTGACATACAAGGACACTGCGAATAAGCGATCTTTTAATTTCCTAGATCTGTGTTTTAATTATATTCCGATATTACTGTGCAAGGCATTAACAATGTCATACAGTCACCCAGATTACTATCAAAACCTTTCAAAGTTACACAAGGCACCAGCAAAGATGATACAGGTATTTCACAAAATTCCTCCGTATGTTTTACAACAAAAATAAAGACATTTGTAACCAAAAGATCAGTAAGATGTCGAGGATATACCATGTAATGCATAATTCGAGAAATCAAGCATGACGTACAGTGCAACATTGTAGCACAGTTGCCCTGGCAACAATACGACCATCAACATGTTTAATAAATTCTATGACATCAATTAATTGATTTTCACTATTTACTGTAGCTGTATAAATAGAAGTGTATCGATCACTTTTGCTATATGATCTCGAACAAAATTTTAATTTACCTTTACGAATACAACCCTTGTTAAGAAAATGATATTCATCACTATTCCTATCCGGTACAATGTCTAGAAGCTTCAAAAGTTCAGACTTATTTTTCATAAGAAGCAACATCCAAATAACAACTGCTATATTTTAACAAATAATATTTGTCACATATTTGTTTGAAGTAATCTGTGGTTCCTTGAGTATACAATTTTAGCGCTTTCATCTGGGCTTCGAAAGAAAACATAAACAAAATGGTAACGCTCCAAAACGTTCAACTTGATCACCGAGATGTAACAGCTGGTGCATAGTTACAGTACACATGGAGGTATTATACAGAGTATTCAAAGCAGAGTGAAAGTAAACGAAAAGTTCTTTGATGCTACGTGAAAACGATCTCGCAGATCTCATATAACACATTCTACAACCATACAAAAATGTCAAAAAAATGAAATACATATTTCTGGTCATTTATATGTTTATAAAACAAGGACAATACTATCGTTGGTACACTATAGAAAAATAAGAAGTACATGTAATCACGAGCTTTCCAAAATGACCGATCATTTTAACGAAACTGGTCTTGCCATAAAAACTGGAATTTTTACTGTTTCTAATACCTTGTCATAGTTGACAGTATGTCTTCCAATGAAATAAATTTCTCTATAAGATGATGAGTCTAAAAGCTTTTTCAGTAACAATTTAAGAGTTTTCAAATACGAGGTGCAGTGGATCAAGTAAAAACATGTGACGGTATACTAAGATAATTTGACAAACAAGACTTTCCTTTAATACCAAATAAGGTTTATCACATGAGCCAGTTCACTGTATTCCCTATATTGATCATCACTAATAGGTTCGTAAACGTCTCCGTACCTTCGAGTGTGACCCCTGCCAGCTCTTACCACTCTGCCCGATGCACCAAGCATCCAAATTTTCCATTGAATTGTTGATGATTCAAGATACTCGCGGCGGCCGGTAGATCAAACACAGCAGTATGCAACTTCGGTAGAACTCTGATATATAAGCATCCCAGATTCAAGTCCATTGGGCTACCAATACCAGACGTTTTCAAATAATCTGTTAAAAAGTGACACCAATCAGGTTTAACCCTATTTTCCCAAAGTCAAGGATGATAACATTTTCTCGTTTGGTTCGTAGATGTAACGGCAAATCCAAAAGCATACAATGGACAGGCCAGACTGTTGATTTTCTTATACCTATACAATTGTCCACCATCAGTAGAGAGATGTAGATGCAGGACAATAATATCTGTATCACCAATACCGCATCCTCCAAGAATATCACTGTTGTCATGTTCCAAATCACGTCGATAGTTTCTGATTGTATCCAAATAGCGACACAGTAATAATTCTAATTGCCAAGTTATATCAAAAAGTTACACATTTTTCATCAAATGTGAAATTGTATGAGGGAGTTTGGTCTAAACACAAATGCTTTCTGATATGCTTTTTAACTACTCTCCATGACAATTTCTTTTTGATGTTACCCGAAACCTGGAAGATAAAAAAAATTGTGTAGAAACATGGAAGGGGTATCAAACGTATACACATATAATAAATCGCTAATTCTACGAAAGATAGATCATCGGCTGTCAAATGCCAGTAACAGAAATATCAGGTAACTTTAGAATACTCGAGCCCATATCCGTCATTCTTTAGGAGGATTTCTGGATAAAAACTCTTTGCACAGTCTTTCCTCTTGGGTTAAAAGATAGGCTTCGAGGTTTTGGATGTACTTCCAAAGGTACCTTACATAAACAGTATTATTTCTCTTTTTCCTGTTTTTAGAAAACCAAGAAGTCACTTGATTTAATCTTCAGCAATTCCAAGAACTTTATTTGCAATTATAATAATGTATCGCATGCAAACACAATTCAAAAAAATATTAAGAATGCAACGTAAGTACTTCACAATAGATTCAGTATTATACCCGCGACTGCCGATCAATATCATTTGCCACAAAATATCCAGGATTACAAAACATTCGGAAGCTCTGACATATCAGTCGTTATGAAAATTAAACGATTTACTTTTATAACCAGCTAAATCACAAATGAGGTCCATTTGGTCAGCCGTCTAATGTATATAGCTTGAGCCCGATTTCTTAATCAGGGGATGGGACCATTTGGATTCATGCAGCCCCATCTAAAAAAAGCAAGTATCCACCTACTACTCGTCTCAAACATGCTGTATAAACCGAGTGCAGTGGCGCTGCTTTCTGAATTATTTTGAGTCATGACCGCAGAATGTGCGCATTAAAATTCGTTTCAGTGGTTGAGAAAATAAGGTTTCATTTCAAGACCTCATGTGTTGGTTCATTTTATAATATATTATAAAATCATGTTTTTCAATTTCATTAACTCATGATTTTAGTATGACACTTAAAAAATTGCAGAAATCTTACTAATTTCCAATTTATAATGTTACCCTCAATCAATAGGCCTACTTAGTTTCATTGTCTGATACTACCTGAAACCTTGATGCTGTAAACCTAGAACGCTACATCTACCGGATGAAAAAGGAGTAAAACATAAGCTGTTTTTGAATTCCTACCCAGTCTAAAACAGACGTGTCACATTCTCCAATATCTATTCCCGAATGAAACCCGGGTCAGAGTGAGAAAAAGAAATGGAACCCTCAATTGAAGCACAGTATAAAAATGATCACGCTGATAATGATGCGACGCTTGAATTTTCCTACTGAATTTCAGAAAAATATTCATTGTTTTTAAATCAAAAACTTTAGCACCGGTAGGTCTAGAAAAAATGTTAAATTTTTATTCAATCTCAAGCACATTATTTCAAAAAGGAGACCATGAAGGTGTACGTTTACAGCTAAAATACAATTTAACTCACACTTCATGGAATAATAACTTGGTTTGTAGCATGAGTGATCGTACTTACCTTCTTTTACGTGGCCTCCGCTCTATTCCTTACCAGCACGTAAACTTGAGAGAATCGGCAGAAATTGAGTCACACAGGTATTCGATTCACACTTCTATCATATTTCGTTTAATTCGAAGAAGCTTCACGAAATCATAGTTTACCAATGTAAAGAATCAGCATGAAAAGTCGTTGGCACATCCAGTGACAGCTTTACAATTCACATCCCTTCTGTTCGACCGAGGAGCGCATATCGAAACGAGCGCAGCAGTGTGGCCAGACAGTGAGGTCACGCATTGTTAAAAGAAACGTAAAGTAAGTCAGTGCGCTCCAAAGACAAGGGACACGTGCACTCTATGCGTGAGTCACTCTATAAAGCAATGATCCTATGTGTAAGGCAAGGATTGATGTTGTTATGACGTCACTCGATCGTATTATATAGAAGTCCTCGACTGAAGGCATGCTAGGAAGAAACAAACGCTCATATTAATGTAGAGCTGCAATTATTAATGAAGTATGGTGAATATGGGTGCTGCTATTGTGCTTGTCTGTGAAATCAAACTGCATGTTCATCGACTTCAATGTGATGTGAAGATTAAACACAAGACACTGCTCCTTTGCAAGTATACACTGTTCAAGTTCAATTCCATTGTTCACGTATTTGTCTTGGAGATTCGGTTCCGTTTTGACACAGCTGCTGGCTAGTGATAAAAAAGTTGTGATTTTTCAATCATTTGACGTAAACATTGTTATCATGTAGCTAAACAGATGAGTTCAGAACTCCGCTTACTGCACTGTTTAATGGTAACAATTACATAAGTATGCAGAAACATTTTTGTTACATCGACAAATTAATTTATAAATATTTGTAAAATGTTTCAGATATGAACATTTAAGGTGATTATGATAGTGTTGGGTGTGGGGGGGTTGGGGGGTTTGGGGGGTATTTTAGCGCCGGTATAAATGTTTTTGCAGTGAAATGGTTTTTTAAAGTCGTTTTTAATTTTTATAGTTCCGAAGTGAAATAAATTTATCGATAAATTTAAAACAATTACCTTAAGTTATCTGAAATTGATTGCGATTTGCTTTTGTGCAATACATGTCTCATATATATATATAACCAGTTGTAACTCGCGCCCCACCAAAAAATACACTTTTACATGTAGGATTCGCCTAGTGAAGCGATTGACTGGGTAGTTAAATTCAACGCGGTTTGCGACTTGAAGCTTATGAACAGTTGCCTCAAGTATGTTTTTGCTGTATTTCCAATGGCTATTGACCTCACCAGCATGTGGAAATAAGAAAAAAACCCGATTTTCCCACTTTTCCATGTGACAAGTGTTAGCACTCCCCAATGGTTTATTTTTTTTATTATTATTTTTTTTTCTTTTTTTTTTTTTTTTATTTCCGGGGATTGTTTGACAGTCTTTCCATCTTAATTTATAGCAAAATGACATTTCCTAAGCTTTTTTTTTTATAGAAGTCTTAAGATTCAATGTAGAAAAATACATATTTAGGAAAATATAATTAAAGTCGAAGTTTTGTAGTTGTGCAGGGCCTATGGGGTGCTATGACCACAACTTCATATTGAAGTGAGTGTTTGATTGAGAAAGTTTGGATCGATGAATTTTCAAGCAATTTTTTGCATACCACCTTATTTTTGGTCATAAATCTCGAATCTGTCCTCAGTTTTTCCAAAATCGGTCATTAAGTAGGTCACCGCAGATGACTACTTTGACATGCAAACCTTGTATAACCCTTGTTTGCGGATATCCGTTCTCATTCAGCATCATTTACGCACTTTCATGAGCATCCACATATGATTTTGATGTGAACATGTATATGACCATAAACATTTGTTGATTGAAGGCCAATAAGTAGGCCAACCAGATGACCTGCTTTTATCCAAAAACTTTCTTTATCGCCCCCCCTTAATTGTCGGATATTTCATATCACAAAGCATCATTGACCTTCTTGATGGGCGTAAAGCATGATTTTAAGGCAAAGAAAGCTCCTAGAATATTTTTTTGCATGCTTGGAAGTCACGAAGCAAGCCAAGTGTCATACTCATGTTGTTTTGCTCACAAAAACTTATCACGAAGTCCGTCATCGCTTGACGCTGTTGATGCTGCAGATTTTGTTGTTCATTAGCTGCGACATTGTGTATTGGTCTCATTTTGTACCATATTAAATGTCTCGGCCGTGTATAATGGTCCTCACCATGCAAAAACCTTGAAATGGACATGAATGACGGAATTTCTTGAATTCTAGGATTTATTGTTTGACAACACAACCACAGATCCATAATATGTCACGAACAACTCACACTAGAGATGTACATAGGACAAAGCATAAAGATTCTATCTTTTTATGGAACAATACTCTCTCTACACCGAAAATATGAAAATCTTTTCATGATTAAAGGGGGGGAACATTGTGTGAATTGTTTTACTGTACACAGGAATTTTTTGGGAATGAGAATGACGTGTTTCAAAAAATGTTTTCACAGCTGGATGCTAAATACTTCATGATAGTCTGAGTCTTCTGCCTTTTGGACAAGGTCGAAATTACTTGACATATGTTATCCTCATCATCCAAGACGTCGTTAAGAAAAATGTCATGAATGAGACAAACAAATATCTTACATTCCATCGAATTTCGCATTTCAAGTGTTATTTCATGAAACCTCGTTTTCATTAACCCATTAACGACAATGGCATAAATAAAGTACACCGAAAGAGTGACATATTTTTGATCGAAACCTATGCAGTTCGGTGACAATGACGAAAAAACAACTTCAAAACGATAAATTCATTTAAAATACCACTGAACCACGTGTATTTTTCTCAACACTTTATTTTAGTGTTTCTTTTCCCGTGACTTTTGAAACAATTTTCTACCAAAAAACATGGCGAATGAGTAAGTGTGAAATTATCTACTTTGAATATATTGCATCATCATAACTGTCGGCAAAGTAATGAATAATGATACTATTTGAATGAATATAATGGATATTTGTTTCGTAATTAGTGTGTAGTATGAATAATTGATTATAGAAAAGTGTACTTTATTTAGTACGCTGTCATTAGGGTTGGCACATGGGACAAATCAAAGTCCAGCAGATGAGAATTGCAGAATGCCCTTTTCTAATGACATCAGTTTTAGTTATGTGTAAAAGTACTTCAGGAAAGAGCAGTAATCTTTATGAATACAATACAAGTTTATGGTATTACATGTACTTACAGGTTTTATTGTCTATTAGCAATTTACCTTCATTAGCAATTTTTCCATAAAATCTAGGTATGGATGCGCTACAATGGTAATCAATCACCGATCATTGACTTTAGCATGTTTGTACAAGAAGGATGATGTATTTGTACGTTGAAAAATATACAAACAATGATATTGCAACAAAACAAAGTGAAAATAGTTAGTGGCGCTGGGGATCGAACCCGCGTCGCAAAGCCGTGATAGTCGTAGTTTTACCCACTAGACTGTGACACGTTGCTGACGACATGTGAATCTGCCGCTTAGTGTTCTAATAGCCTGAATTCCCCAGCTGCTTACCGGTATTTACTATTATCCTTCAGGGGGGGGGGGGGGGGGGGTAGGAGGGGGGTCGACAAGTGCGTAAGATTGTGCGAGACGGCGACCTTGGCAGAGGGCGTTAGACACCGCTCAACCTGAAAGTGGGATAAGACGGATCTCCCGAATTCGCGCGATTTATGCAACGCCGCCTATTCTCAATTATGATTCCAGATGAAGATAGTGCTCCAGAAGACGTCTCAGTAGTCCGATGAAATAAGTTTGACTAACCTGGGATCGGGTTTGCTGTCTGCTCCGGCTGCAATTGAAACTTATTGAAGATGAGGATAGTGATGATGAAGTAGATGAACCTGCAGCTAAATGTCCTAAAATTGAAAATTGGGAGGAATCGTCGGTTTCAAGCAGTCATTCCGTAGTCGCGAACGGAAGTCGACAATTTTGAGATCACCGATCTTGCCAAAATCCATATAGGTTATGATCGCAAAGATCATTGGCTGGTGACGGTTCGAGACTTAGAAGGAAGATGTCAAGGGTGGTTCTGAATGCGCAGATCAAAGCTCAATCTGCGAAAAGCCTGCAACGTTCAGGCTTTTTTTCACACTTGGTGTTTTCAAAAAAATACCACTTACTGTAACAGTGACAACTCTACCTGACAATGGCATACATGTATGCCACCTCTGTAGAAAAAAGATGGCGGAACGAAATTTCCTCGGAAACGATCGAATTTGTTAATGAGAATAGGTATTCGTGAAAAATTTCACTGGGTTTTTTTTAAATTTTGATTTTGCTACAAAAAAAATCCGGGCGTTAATGGGTTAAATTTTTGTAACTTCACATTCGATTGAAACATTTCTTGGCTGTCTCATGAGGTCTTCGTAATAAAACTATACAGAACAAAAACATGTCATAAGTAATAGCGAGACGGGGAGACTGGGAGAAATGCACGCAGGAGAATATGCGAGAGGGGGGGGTTGCGGCGGAGAAGCGAGGAAAGGCGAAAGGCGATAGGGACTGTAGGCGATGGCGGTGGTAAGAACGAGAGAATAGATGCGGAAAGAAGGACAGACGGAGAGACTTGCGGTGCGAAACGAGGGTCGTGAGACGAGCTCGGATAGCAGTGAGACACAGGGGGAGTAGCGGGACGGAGAAAAGACCGAGGACATGCGAAAGTAAACCGAAAGGAGAGAGATGAGGAGCGAAGCGCGAGACGATAGAGGGAAGAGAGATTGCGTAGAAAGAGGAAGAAGAAGAGAAGGTGAGCGGTAATGCGAGCGAGAAGGGAGTCAATTCCAAGAAACGCGGAGCAGAGCGAAGCGAACATTGCGAGGATGCGAAGTCGGGCGAAGCGAAGGGAAGAATGCGGAGCACCGTAGAGCTCAGGATCGGCGAGGGCGGCAAACCGCGCAGGAACGCGGACGGCGTGAGACGCGGCGAGACATGGAAGAGAAGGGTGTAGAAGGTACGCCGGGCGAAAGGTAAGCGCCGAGGCACGCAGGCTGGCGGCCGTTTGTCATACTCTAGAGCGGCCTGCCGTTTCGTTATTTGCGACTCTGCTCCATGCTGTCTGACCTGCTCCTGCATTCGTCTGCTCAGCTCGCCACCTCTCCCTCCTCCTTGCGCCCCTAATATCCTGCTCTCGCCTCTTTAATCTCGAGGCTCAATCTTAGCATCTGGCCCCCTCAGCAAATCTCGCGGCTTTTACATCGTTCCTCGCCCTGCTTTCCTCTGACTGTCAATCGCAGCACCCATCTTCCGCTCTTCTCTTCCGCGATGCTATTTTCATCTGTGTATGCTGCTGGTTCTTTTCACTCCCCCCGTGCTTGCGTCTACTAGTCAGGTGATTCGGCCAGCGCCGCCAGAGAAACCTAAATCGATGCTAGCTCTCGGCCAGGCGCTAGTATGAATCTACTTCTGCGAGCGAGAAGCGCTGATTCGACGAAGCGGGAAATGAAGTGCATAGCTGAATCTCAAGATTGTCGTAGGACGAAGCAAATATTGTTGTAATGTAACGATTTGCGGAGATCGAGAAGCGAAGTGACAATAGATATGTGTGAGGAAGAGAAATTAGGGAAGAGAGCGCTTGCGGAGAGAGCCTAGCTGCATCACCTCTCTCATCGCGGTTCGTGCGTTGACTGACAGTGAGTTCGAATCGCCAGTCCTAACGGAAACCGTCCGCCTCCCGACGTCTAAAGAGGCTTTCGCCTTCAGCTGCGATGCGAGAGGATACGGGGTTAGCGGCCTCGCGAGAGTTTTCATCCTGATACGGAAGCCGACCGGCGAGGAGAACCGGCTAACCTGCTGAGTAGCACGCATCATCGCTCCGTTAGCTCTCACTCCGCTTGACGACCTCTTAGTCTCGTCCGCGTGTCCCCACTTCTGGTGCACCCTTGATCGCTAAGCAGGCGAGCGGCCGCAGGCAGCTCATCGGCGAAGAAGCGGTTAGTCGTGAGGGAATGCGAGGTGCCAGACGTAGTCGGTAGCAGTACGAGAGCAATGGAAACTGTGCGAAGCGGAGAGCTTGTCGTAGTATATAAAGCGGATAGCGGAACGCGCGCCACACGCCCGCCACGGGTAGATATCTCCTACGCGACTACTCTCCCTCCTTTGCGTAAGCGCCGTGCGGTGCCTCATACTAGCGCCGCCGACGAGGTTCTAAGTCGTCGTCGTTCGCAGCCAGTTAGTGCGCGCGTTAAGCCGACTTAAACTAGAACTAACTTAAAACGGGAAACGACGCTATACACGCTAGCGAAACTTATTGCGAGGGTGCGGCGTGTGGTAGAATACCAGCTGAGAATAGGTTACAGCGCGGCGGCGCTAGCGACAAGGATTGCGCTGAGTCGCAAGAGCGGGATGCGAGAGGAACGAGTCATTAGACGCCAAGCGAAACAGTCGCGATTACGGGTTATGAAATGCTCACACGATGCGGGAAAACAGCCCGGCGCGAGAGACGGGCACACCGGGGATAGCGACGGCGCGATGCACCCTGTCGGGGTACGGAGAATAAGACGGAGTCTAGCGTGCTCTTGTGTCCCTTGCCCCGCGCCTTCGGGTACTGCGCGAACGCTTCCTCAGCTTTAGCAGCTCTCGGCGTAGGCTCTGATCGGCTATATTCTGGTGCCCGGCGGCATGCTAGCTCCCTCGAGCTCCGACCGATGGCCTTAATGTCGCGGGGCACGAAGCATCAGCGCGGCGGCCAGCGAGCTAAATGCGCAACTGGCTCACGTCCTCTCTGCGCCCAAGCCCGTCTCCACTAGTGACCGATATGAGCTTTCCCTCGTCGACCGAGTCGATCAGCGGCAATCGCGCCGCAATGGCCTAGCGTCCGTCCCATCTCATTCTGCCGTAGCGCCCCCCCGGAGCGCGTGCCGGACTTGCTCCGCACGTATCCTGAGACAGCGCTCCGCGAAGTCTGTGCGCCTCTGTGAGCTCCCCTATTCTGCTCAGTACCCGCGCGACCCTTTGCTCGCGCCCGGCTAGTTTTCACTCGTGCTCTGCGGTTCTTCCGCCAAGGCCCGAGACACGTTTTCGATTATCGGCGTCCCTTGCGTTTCGGGTCAATCCGTCCGCTGATGGGAAAGGGGCTGTCGTCCCTGCTTCGAGGGATGCGGCGCGTAGGTCGGACGAAGAAAGACGGGTACAAGGTCTATGACGAAAAGGCCTCGCGAACGTACGGCTCGTCTAGGGTGCGGCTGACTTAGCCATCATGGTCAACGTTCTGCAACCGCTCGCGTCCTTCTTTACTTCGCTTTTAGAAATGCCCACTGCTCCTGTCCCTCAGCGCTATTGCCCTAGTCGATGCCTGCGCGGCGTACTTCCTCCGTTCATCTGCGTACAATCGCATGCTCCCTGCCTCTCCATTCGACCCTTCACTGCCTCCGCTCTATCCGTTACGCTTCACCCGCTCTCGCGAGCTTTAACTATGGTGGCTAAGCGACCGCACACCTGGCGGGTTAGCCAAATCGTATGTGCTACAGGCGCTGTGCGTCTACTATCTTCGTCACTTACTTTTGCATCCTTCTGGAGCGCGGCAATCGTGTTGTCTATCGCAGCTCTCGCGGGTTGGCGGACGGGACCAGTTGTCTGGCTAGGTTTGATCTCGCGCCTCTCGCAATCTCTCCCGCACCGCCCCGTTAGCGTTATCTTGACTACGCCCTCTCTCTCGTACCGCTTACGATCCCTCCTCTATAATCTATGGCTCTCTGTGTGCTTTGTCATCTATGGACAGAGCTTTCCTGGCTAATTCTCTCGGTGGCGAGTGCGTGTTTGACGTTGGTTACGGGTTGCCAGCCCCTCTGCACTGGTGGTTATAATCCCAAATCTTTCTCGATTTGACTACGTTAAGCTGGACCCCTCGGTGCTGCGCGGCGGGCCCGCTTGCGCCGTCCTTGGTTGCGGCGTCTCGTCCCGATAGCGCGTGGGAGAAACATTCAGAGGGTCCGAGCACGCGGGAGGCGCGAGCATCGGCGCTAGGGCGAGCGTGCGGTCGAGAGCGACGACGGAAGAAGTGTAACGGCGCAGCGGTCGGGAGGATGCGTGATATGCCTTGCTAAGCCGCGCGTTTTGCGGACCGAGAGGGAGGGGTAAGGATGAGGAGAGAGGCTGGGCGGCGCGCTCGGAAGTGCAGCTGTGGCTAGCCAGTTTCAGGGATGAGTGCTGATGGGCCAATGTCCCCCCGAAGCTTAGAGGCGAGGCTGTGTGCGATTTGGGTCAGGACGTTGTATCGGTAAGACGGGCTAATGAAATTCGTCGAGGGCGTGGAAGAGAGAGGCCTTTCGCCCGATTCTTTTCGGGCAACACTTCGGGGACGGCCGATACATGAAAAGGAAAATTAAAGTCATTATATACAGATAAAGTGAATAAAGTCAAAGAGTAAAAGTCACTGCCACGTGGAGTGCGAGCGAGGTCAACACTGTTTGGCTTCTGAAACGCCATAAAACCCGGCCGCAATGATCTATTTAATCATTGTCCGCTTTCGAGAAATGGCAGCAACTTGGGTGGCGTGCACGAACCAGCTGCTTTGAAGAGGGAGGTCTTCCTGGTTGGCTGCGATCCGAATGTAATGAGTGTGCACGTCATCGTGTGGTTACTTCACAATACTTCACCAATTTCATAGATTTGTTTAGCAAGAATTCGTTCGCCATAATGCTAGCTCTGCGACACTTTAGTAATGAATAATGCTTATAAACATCAAGCAACCAAAGAAAAAAGGTCGAGGTCGAATATGTTGGATAATGCAGTTGATTGACTAGTTCGGATGATTTTTTAATTAGCAGTGGCTATTACACCGGGCTTAGACCTAGAAAATTAAATCCATGTCCATTACCATGCCTCCTATTTCTGCGGTAATAAAAATCACTCAGTTTAACTAGAAAACATGAATCAAGTGTGTCTTACAACTCTCCTTGGTTGCGGTTTGAGCCTTGTATCATTCTTCGTTCTTCTACATATGCATGAAAAATCCAGTTGACATCCCTTAGCAGAGCTAGCTTGTTTCCAAGCTCCCATCGAATCCAAGATGATGTAATATTCCAGAAACTCATTATATACCGAAATCAATCGGTGCTTAGTTGTGATTGTTTTTTCCATTTTGTTTACTTATTTCAGAGGCCAGTAGCATTGCCTGGCTTAGCTGGTGTAGTAGCCCGGAAGACACAAAAATAATAGCTTGCTACGGCTGGTGTGATTGCCACGGCACCATAATATTGTCTTTTGCTAAAGGTGTATTATCAAAAAAAGTATACTGGACTGTCGAAGTCCTGCAGCCTGATTAATAGATAGAGAACCACGTAGCAGTGTCCTGAATCCATCGGAAGATATCCTCAGTTTCAAACATTTGATCGTGAAGTGGGGCTCTCGAAGGGCATCGGGCATTACAGTGGCCAGCGCATCTGAATCGATGCCCGGTTTGTCAGTTTGCACTCCGCACCTGCAGCTTCCCCCACTACCCGCTATCAAAAAGTAATTTTGTTGAACCGTTTGGAACAAGGCTGAAAAGTAGGGCATATGGGTCAAGTGATGCTTCTCTTAGAAACATTTCCTGAAAATCTTTTTCGCGTTGTCCATTGGGAATTCGCCACGCAGATAAGGCCTAGTGAGATTTTCCTTATAGTCAAACTTATATTTTCTATCGAAGAACTATTGCTGCATATCTCTCATCGGAAAACGATGCTATACCTCAAGCAAACTAATGCAAAAATCGACACAGCACGATTAGCGCACTTATTAGCTGTTATGGCCAAAGGTATATAAACGTAGTTTTTTAGAGCAATATCAACTACAATGTACTAACAATTTTTATCCCTATAAAAAAATAGGATCCTGCTAACTTCTCTCCCTCATCATTGTACCTGTGTGATAAAAATAAATTGTTGATGTCTTCCACCCAGACTACTTCGAAGGAGGAGTAATTAAAATGTAATACGGAACCGAAACTCTCAATGTGTTTTACTTAAAGTAATAGGGATGTCGGGTAATTGCAAGTGAATTTGCGGATTTACACAATTCCAAAACGGTTCATCGAGTTTAGTCGGTGTTTCGGGTATCGGAGTTGTAAAAGCTCCACTCCAGTGATTTCCAGCGAGGTAAGGATACAAAACAACTGACTATCTGAACACCATGCCATGCATATCACATCCATGGAACACGGACCAGGCCCTGGCAAGGCCATCTGTTAGGACCTATTTATACACCTTCAAATCAGCCTACCACAGTGTGTTCACGGTCCAAAATCCGTCTCCGACAAAGTGGAAAAGTTGATGATTGGTGATGACCCCGGGTCCCTAGGAATTGGTGCGGTACCAGGGCCCTGACAGCATCTGTTTAGGCCTATTACAGCTTGAATATCATCCCTAAACCACAGGGTGTTTCCAAATACACGGTCAAAAATCCGTCCTCCGACTAGTGGAAGTTGATGATTGGTGATGGACTGGGTCCTAAGAATTGGTGCGGACCAGGCCCTGGCAGCATCTGTATTATGGCCTATGTACACCTTGAAATCGATCCTACCACTAGGTGTTCACGGTCAAAAATCCGTCTCCGACAAGTGGGAAGTTGATGGATTGGTGGATGACTGGGTCCCTAGGAATTGGTTGCGGACCAGGCCCTGGACAGCATCTGTCTTAGTGCCTATTACACGCTTCAAAGTCATCCTACCACAGGTTTTTCGCTGTCAAAATCCGTCTTCCGACAAGTGGGAAGGTTGATGATTGGGTGATTGACCGGGTCCTAGGATTTGGGGGGTGGCGGACCAGGCACCCTGGCCCAAGCCTGGCTGCAATTCTGTTTAGGGCCTATTACAACCTTCAAATCATCGGTAACCACAGGTGTTCGCTGTCCAAAATCCGTCTCGACAAGTGGAAGTGTTGATGATTGGGTGTCGATGACCGAGGTCCGAGGAATTGGTGCGGACCAGGCCCTGGCAGCATCTGTTAGGCCTATTACACCTTGAAATCATCCTTACACAGGTGTTCGCTGTCATAATCCGTCTCCGACAAGTGTAAGTTTGATGATTGGTGTCGATGACCGGGTCCCTAGGAATTGTGTGCGGACCAGGCCCTGGCAGCATCTTGTTTAGGACCTATTACAGCCTTCAAATCACATCGTACCACGGGTGTTCACGGTCAAAAATCGTCTTCATCCTACAAGTGGACAGTTATGATTGGTCTGATGACCCGGGTCCTAGGAAATTGGTGGGTCGGGCGCAAGTGACAGAATGGGGGCCCAAGTTACAGAAGTTGGGGCGCGAGTGACAAGTACATATGTATAAGTGGTTTTATATGTGGCCCAAGTTACACTTATTTATTCGCATTGGGGCGCGAGTGACAGGAAGTGGGGCGCTAGGTGACCGCTAATTTATACGAGTTTGGGCAGCGTAGTGACACTTATGGGCGCGCGAGTTACACTTAGGGTTGGGGCGCGAGTGAACAACTTTATATTTAATATAGATATATATATATATATATATATATATTATATATATATATATATATATATATATATGCATAGTATATATATATATATATATATATATACAGGGTGATTAAAAAAGTAACGCCGATTTCCAGCTACCTGATTTAATATGCCAAATACTGAATGTCTCTCTTATCTTTTATCGCATATCCCCGGTTGAAATCATGAAATTTTTTGAGTGCAAAGTAAGATAGGTCTACTTAAATAAAATTTATTTTCAGAAAAGATTGAAAAGATTGGTCTACTGAAAAGTGTTCAAAACTGTTGCGCGCGTTGTGCTTCGATACACAGTTCCAGTCGAGTAACAACACTTCGGCACACTTTCTCGCACATTTCAATACTAATTGTTCTCATCTGGTTGGTTAATCGACATCTTGAAGTTCAGGTAGTGTACGAGGCCTCCTTGAATAAACGAGATCTTTTAAAACTCCCCCACCATGCGAAAAAAATTCCATGGGGAGTTAAAATCAGTGTAAATGTAAAAAGTAATGCCCGATCTTTGCACAGTAAATCTGACTTCATAGTATAGGTGCAACAATGTTTGAATTGCGGAAATCGACCCCTGCGCGTGCAAGTTTCTAGGTCTCTCTAGGTGCAAAGGCACGCGTGTGTTGTTCTTCCAATCGATTTCTTCAATGTGAACAGCGTTTCCGGTCAGGTACTTTCTCTTCAGCTATAAAATTGATATGGTTAAGAACGAAAAAATTTATATTGTCGCTTTTTCCTTGGCCTTGCTATAATGGCTGTGCGACTTACTACAGAGTCAACGAGTAGCTGCTGTGAAATTTATTCTACTTGTCTAATGAAAAATGCTGCCGAAAGCAGAGCAGACGACTCAGTCCAAAGAATTTAACATTCCTCCTGTGCAAGGTCGGCAACATCAGATCCATCGTCAATAAAATTTGAAACTTACTGGTTCTGTGGCCAGACGCGCATCGTTCAGAAGGCCCCCCATCCTTCTGCCACCGTCAGACGAAAAACCACGATCAATGCTTGCAAGTCTTCAACGCTAGCACTCAGAAGTCCACTAGGAGATTATCTTTTAGAGTTAGGAATACTGTCAAAAAAGTGTCGTGAACTTAAACCCTAAGAAAGAACGGATTCCGACCATTACAAGCCACGATTGGTTCACGCCCTCTACGACGGAGATGCAGGACAGACGCCTTCAGTATGCTGAAGGTTTTCTCGACCCTTTTACGACAGGTACGATATCTCTTCTTCGACCGGATATGGTGGGTCCGATGCAGGCCACTTTTAAAACTAAAATGGCCATATCAACCAAGCACAATGTGTGTATTTGGGCGAACAGACAATCCTTATATGACGAGTTTGAGCAGGAGGTAAATCTGCCAGGGAGTAACTGTTTGGAACATCCATATCTTCCCCAGGAATTTATCGAGGACCATTCTTCTTTGACCATGCTAGTGAATGGAAAGTAACTACCTGGACATGTTTAAAAGAAACAATTCCATCCTTTAGTGCAAGATCAACTAATTTTTTACTTCCAACAGGATGGCGTCCCAGCGCCACTATGCTACACGTGTTCGTGAATGGTTTAGACAAACAACTACACAGTGAAAATGGATAGGACGGACGAGGGCCCTATTGAATTCCCAGCCAGAAACAACCTGATTAACTCCCATTGGATTTTTTCATGTGGGGAGTTTTAAAAGATCTCGTTTATTCAGGGAGGAGGCCTCGTACACTACCTGAACTTCAAGATGTCATTACCAACCAGATGAGAACAATTAGTATTGAAATGTGCGAGAAAGTGTGCCGAAGTGTTGTTACTCGACTGGAACTGTGTATCGAGCACAACGGCGAACAGTTTGAACACTTTTAGTAGACAATCTTTTCATCTTTCTGAAAATAAATTTTATTAAAGTAGACCTTCTTACTTTGCACTCAAAAATTTCATGATTTCACCGGGGATATGCGATAAAAGATAAGAGAGACATCAGTATTTGCATATTAAATCAGGTAGCTGAAATCGGGCGTTACTTTTTACTCACCCTGTATATATATATATATATATATATATATATAAATACGAAATGTGCTCTCCTGCCCCACCGAGAATTGTACTCTCCTGCCCCACTTGTACATGAAGGGACCAGGGCCTACAACAATCGTCGGACCAGGCATTTGGAGGTGCTCTGACTGTCATATATCTTCATTCATATCAGTACATATCACAGCACAATCATATTCCGCAAAAGCTAACTCTAAATATGAAAATTGAGGGCCTACAGCAATCGATCGTCGGACCAGGCATTTGGAGGTTCTCTGACAGCCATAGCACTTCTTTCACATCAGTACATATCAATGCACAATCATATTCCGCAAAAGCTAACTCTAAATACGGAAAAATTGAGGGCTACAGCAATGGATCGGACCATGCATTTTGGAGTGGCTCTGACTGTCATATATCTTCATTCATAGCAGTACATATCACAAGCACATCATATTCCGCAAAAGCTAACTCCTAAATACGAAAATTGAAGTAGGGACCAGGGGCCTACAGCATATCGTCGGAACCAGGCCATTTGGAGGCGCTGACCAGCCATAGAACTATCTTTCACAACAGTAAACATATCAAATGCACAATCATATTCCGCAAAAAGCTCATACGTGGGGCCAGCTGAGTTGTCAGTGGGGCAGGAGTGCACAAGGGGGCAGGAGCGTACAGTTGTGGGGCAGGGGCGTACATTTTCATAATCGTCGCGTGGGGCAGGAGAGTAACAAGTGGCGGCAGGAGAGTACAATTCGGTGGGGGTCAGGAGCGCATATTTCTTTATCTATATATATTATTTTATAATATATATATATATATATTGATATATAATATATAGTATTATAATGAACCATATTGCAATATGGTCATTAGGGTATTTTTAATTACAATTTTTCGTTTTGATACGACAGTTGATAACAATTATAATCAACAACAAAGTAGCAATGATATGAATGTTTTCATTTTTTATCCTGAAGAGAGCAAAAATCTTTGTAAAGGAAGCAACACTGAGATGAATCGATGATGATAAATGTACGATGAAAATTTCGCAAACGAAAAATACAAAAATTGCAATTTATATATTGCATCAGTTTATTGCAATTATCGTGTAAAATGACAATAAATTACAATTAACGCATAAAATCATATATAAATTGCAATGTTTCCGCAATTCTGTCCACTAGTGAATTTTGACACCTGCTGGCTGTGAGAATGAAAACCCGATCAGTGGAACGGTTGTAGTGTAGATGTCACCATCAGGAATTGTGTGGACATTTTCGAAAGAAAACGAATACCGTCGTGTCCAAACCATATACAAGTGGTTAGGCCAACAAATTTAGAAATCTGCAAACAGAAAAGGAGTAGGCATATTATACCGCACCTCTATAATGTTTCATTTTGGGAATAAAAGAAACTATAGTTCTACATCCAATGTCCCCTGCTCAGGGAAAAAAGCAAACACACCAAGGAATCCCAGACAGCCGATTAGCCCAAGGCACCATGAGCCTATATGCTAGAGCATGGTTATATGTTACGGACAAACACCTCCGAGACCAAAAAATCTGCAGGACAGACGACAGTTCTATGCTAAAGGCCTTTATGGGAGCATTATTTACAGCTTAATCTATCCTGACGCGAGCAGATTACATGAATAGCCCTGCTTCCTCAAAGAATTCCGGTAACCAAAACTAATTTTTTGTAGCCTTAATACAGGCTAAACATTTGCAATTGTTGACGAAACTTCATGTATACGTATACTGTATAGTCTACAGACAAAGAGTATGTCATATCAAGGCCCTTGCATGCGATCATGCAAGCATATTGACCTGATCAAGATTTCAGTAGAATTTAGACAAAGCGAATTCTCTTTGTCCCCATCCTGCTCAATTAGCCAGTGCCGTATGCAATGCACGGCAATTTTTATGAATAAATTCAGCTTGCAATGCTCCTGCTAATGAAATAGCCTCCAGATTTATGTGTAGCAATTGCAAACAAATTTGTTAGCAATTTATATACGCAGCTGCAATGCCATCAGTTCATATTTAATTGTTATTGTTTTATTGCAAACTCCAATTTTTGCCATTTATATAAAGGGTGGGTTGATATTGAAATGATAATATTGTTACCTCAATTCCTTTCTTAGGCCGATGGCAGACCTAAACGGAAGCTCTAAAACTGCACTTTTGGATTGTTGTCATGGATGATTTTCAGTTTATCAAAATAACGTTTCTAAACATGGTTCTGTGAAAGTATATGATTATGTGAAATTGAGCCGATATCGGACGTGTATCAAAAAGTGATATAACAATACATAGAGCATGCAGGACACCCTGCTTGGCAGGCAAGTTTTTGTAGGGCAGGAGAACCGTTAATGGAAAATCTTTTACTTCTCTGAACGCAGAAAAAAAGTAACGATAAATTATATAGGCTACTTAGCTGTCACCCAGGGATCGCAATTAACCCAAGAAAAAAGAACGGAAAATCGGGGTTTGAATCAGGGTTGGCTTTTTGCCGGCTAATGGTTTTTGGCATTAAGTGGCATTATCTCTGTATGTATACATTTGGTCCAGGGGTGGGGGGTGCGCGCGGTTGTTGGCTGCTTTTGATATTTATTTCTCCTTAATGTATATTTTTCTTTTTTATTTGATTTTTTAGTATTCTTTTTTCATGGAAGATATCAATAATCTTTCGTCTACAAGAGCAGCAAGAATGATTTCTGAATTTACGGTACATGCATAAAGGCTTGCTTGCTTATTGCTGAGTCATTTTTGAAATTCTTCATGTTGCTGTTGTAGACGAAACATTGATATTTTCCATGATACAGGGCAATCACAGACCAATCTTCCAAGATAGCAAACTAATCTTCTAAGATAACAGACTAATCTTCCAAGATAACAGGCTAATCTTCCAAGATAACAGGCTAATCTTCCAAGATAACAGTCTAATCTTCGAAGATAACAAACCTATCTTCCAAGTTTCTTCTAAGGGCAGTAAATCTTAAAAGAAACTTAGAAGATTTGTAAGTTTCGATTCACTGGGAACCGGCTAAAACTAAAATTCCGAAAAATCAGTCTATTTCTTCACGAAATGATCGACAGCAAGATGGGGTTTGAGTATTACGGTGCATGCGGGTTTGCAGTTTGCAACTCTTATCTTCCAAAACATGACATTCATTCTCTGATGGAACCACATATGATATGCATAAACGACAAACGATGTTGTCTTTCTTTACGGTTGATCTGCCCTTTTCTTGTGATTTAAGAACGTACTTAAACTTCCAGCACCATTTTGGCTCTTTCCCCGTGGGAACGCATCTTGCTAATATCAACAGATTATCTGGCGAGGTGGCGATTTTGTGGATAATTTTTTTAAAGGTTCCTTTTCGTGCAAAACTATCTCCGCATGTGAAAATGGTCATCGATGGTCATCCATGTTTTTGGATAGATGATCATCCAAAAACATGTGTAAAATTAAAAAACGACAGTTGGCGAAAAAGTTGCTATAATTAGTTGGTAGATATTTGTTTACTAATACGAGCTGATTTTTCGTCAACCGGCGAAATCGTGGATATTGTAGCAACAGTGGCAAGTAGCAATGTTCGTATATTACCTTTACATGAAAATATATTGTATACTCAGTCTGATCTGATAAAAAGGGATATTTTTTAATTCACGAAGGCTTCTTAAAACTAAAAAAAGTATTTATCTTCCATAAATGTCGCAGGGAAAGGAATGACTATTATATTATTCGAAATATTTGTCATTTGTTGTAAATTTCAAGAGATGTTATGAAAATTGATATCCAGCGGATTCTCTATATTCCCTTATCATTATCAAAGAATGACAGCCCTGAACCAATACACCTTATTTCTTAGATAGAATTAAGGCCATATGTGAGTGGGGATGGTGATATAGGAGGTGAGTGGAGGAAATAGAGCCTCCTCGGCCGTAAGCCGGCGGATTACTAAAGAAAATAAGAGAGAAAGTCAAAAGTAAAATGGTGGCAGACGCGCGAAATTCGCAGAATTGTCGCCGGCGAACTTCGCCAGCGAAATATGACTAAAAATTATTTACTGAACTCTTGCATGATAAATATGTAGCTTGATTATATCTGCCAGCTTTTCGCCAGTAGATTTCGTTACCACCAGGGTTGGGTTCATGTAACAGAAGTTTTCCGTCTCAGATATCTTTTCAAGATTGTTCTTTCGGTCTCCAGATTTTTGTCTAAGATCTCTTCTTTTTTATGTGTCTTCTCTTGTTCAGTCTGATTACTCGCAGAATTATCATCAAATGAATGAAAAAATGAAAATAAATATATGAATATAACTATGGTTTATACATAGAACTAAATAAAGCAAACCAGTGGACGAGCTTCAATAATCCCACTGTCATTCTTCTATGTTGAGTGCTCAGCAAGAATGTAGAGTGTATTTTAATAGTAGCTAGCAGCTCTTAGGTTTCATCAAATCTAGATTCGAACCCAGGTCTCATGAACGGAGAGAAAACACTCTATTAAAATGTCTCTGCACCGGAAAATATCACCTCCCAAATCAAGCAATATGTGCAACAGTCACTCAGAATGCATTTTTACTTTATTTAGAAATATACTAAATGTAGGCCTCTAATGCTTGTGACTGTAGCAGGAAATCATGATTTGTAAGAACAATATTAAGTAAATAACATAGTTCGCACCAACAATCTTGATAAAGTAAGGTAGTGCATGCCTGAACAGCTTCAGTTATAATCTCAACAAAAGAACATTCCAGTAAGCTGTAAAATTGATCTTGTTAATAGAATCTGAGAGCGACAAACAATTTTGGCATTGTGATATACAAATTTAATTGTTTAAAGTTGTTGAAATTTCCATATTTTTAGGTGGTAAAAACCAGGGTGGTTTTTACCGGCCAACCCTGGTTTGAATGCATAAATTCGAATTATTTCCATTAGACTAATTTATCAAAAAAAGGAAAATTGCGATCCCTCCTGTCACCTGACTATTAACCCCTTAACGCCGGATGACGAGTTAACTCGCTAACTATATGCACGAAATACGAGTTAACTCGTCATAGTGATATATCATGAAATAAGGATTTATACTTATCGCGCATTTCATTTATCATTTAATTGTGAATGGATGACTGATGTATGCCATTCTCTACTGCTTAGCCTATCAAAATCCTCTTATAGGGTGATGTGCATGTTTATCGTTTTTTATTTGTTCACTACCGATATCATTGTTTCGTCTTTGCAAGTGCAGCGATGTAGTCAAGTGAGTGATCGAAGCATGATAGTAATGACGTAGAATTCGCTGACAACCAATGCGTTGGTAATACGTAGACTGCATCACGTGATCCTGGTTTTACGCTTTCACAATACAAGCAAGTGATGCAAGCAAATAGTGTACGAATCGAAGTCAGTTATTCACTCATTCATTGCAATTATGTCTCGACCAAGGCGAGCAGCGGCCGTGGCGGCAACTTCTAGACTGTTTCATGAAGACGACAATGATAACTCAGATGATGATGGCTCTAACGATTCTTTCGACGATTCTAGTGTATCAGATGGTGAATCTTCTGACTCTGAAATGTCTGACAATCAGTTGGAAGTTGATGAAGATTCTGATGGATGGCGTATTTTGTCAGGCGACGAATTAGTGAATAATCGTGAAATATCTTTTAGTGGGCGCTCTCATGGTCTACCTCAAGATAGTCAAGTGAACTATGATACTTTTTCTCCCACAGATTTCGCTGATCTTTTCATTACTAATGATCTAATACAATGCCTCGTAGAATGGACTAATGCACGTGCCGAAGAACATTTACACGATTTACAGAATGGAAATCCACAAAGAAAAATATCTGCAGATACTGAAAAAGCTAGAATGTTTCAGAAGAAGTGGAAAGTTGTGACTGTTGAGAAGATGAAATCTTTTTTGTCATGTTTATTCTTGATGGGGATTATAAGGAAACCGACTCTCCGCATGTATTGGAGCAGAGATCGATTCTGGTCTACTCCAATATTCCAAGAACGTGGAACTCTATCTCGTGACGACTTTTTACTCATTCTTCGTTTCATACGATTTAGTGATCCATCATCTTGTGATAATAATGACAAGCGTTCAAGAATCCAACAATTTCTGGAAAAGATAAATGATATATGCTTACATGCTTTCAATCCTGATAGACATTTGAGTGTTGACGAATCTCTCCTTCTGTGGAAAGGTCGACTGCGATTCAGACAATACATCCGAACAAAACGTGCGCGGTTTGGTATCAAATTTTTTATGATCAATGACACAAATGGATATATGGTTTCCACTGTGATATATGTCGGTCAAGAACACCAAGATGAATGGTGTGTCAATCTTGCCGATGTGGAGACATTGACATCCTCTGGGAAGATCGTTGTGCACATGTTGAATCTGGCTGATGCACTTGATAGTGGCTACTATCTATACATAGATAATTGGTTCAACAGTTTATCTCTACAAAAGTATCTATGGTTACATCAGACATTGAGTTCGGGTACTATACGCCAAGATCGAGGTATACCAACTAACTTGAGGACATGTTCTATCCGGAAAGGTGAATGTAAATTTGCAATGCATGATGACACTTATTTGGCTATCAAATTTTTCGATAGATCTATGGTTTATTTCATTAGCAATCATAATAGCAACTCCGAAGTCCGCCGACAAAGGAGGAAACGAGGTGGTGAAATCGTTGAATACAAGCGTCCGACAGCTATTGATGAGTACAATCGCCACATGAATGGAACAGATCTACAAGACCAAGTTGTAAAGCCGTATCAGTCTGCTCGCAAATCCATGGCATGGTTCAAAAAAGTTGGCATCCATTTCTGCCAGCTTCTTCTTCGGAATGGATATAAAGCATGCGAATGGCACTATGCATAGTGTTCCTCAGCAGAGAATCGTCCCAAAAAACTGAATTTCTTACAATTTACCGAGGAATACATACGCAAATATATACATTACAAAGATCAAGACATACCAACGACACCAAACAGATCGCATTATCTAAAGGCATTGCCCCCAACAACAAGCAAGGTAAACCCTACAAAAAGGTGCTTCTATTGCTGGAATACTCTCAAAAAAGATCCGAAACTCGATATTTTTGCCCTGCCTGCCCAAACAACCCAGCATTACACGTCGGTGATTGTGATCGAATGCATCATGCATGTGAGTAGATACCTAAGTGACGATATGACGAGTTAACTCGTATTTTATAATACAATGATAAGATGAATGTCGAGGTTTTCAGTAAAATGATTGCATGGGACTAATAGTTTGTTTAATGTATCCTTTACATAAAGCAAGAGAACATAAATTATAGCTATGCGCTCTACCATGGATTGCGCTATGTGAATGATATCACTTTTTCTGGAACTGGTGCGGGGGGTGGTGGTGTATGCGTGCCGGCAAGGATGGTGTATCGGTGATGGGCGGACTTTGGAGGATTGGGGGCGGGATAGGGCAATTTGGGTGGATTGGGGCATAGCCCTGGGGGTGGATTGGCGGGGGAGATTCAGGGGGGGGAGTCGGATGAGATTAGGGGGGTTGTTGGTGACTTGGCGATAGTTTGGATGCAGGAGGGGATTGGGGGGGATTGGCGACAAGGATGATGGGGGGGGGGATGGGATTTGGTGGGGGGGATTGGGACTGGCGGATGAGTAGGGGCTTGAGACGACGGGGAGAGAGGAATTGGGAGGGACTGGAGATTGGGCGGTGGGGGGAGAGGGGAATCGAGTGGATGGACGGGAGGGATTAGGGGGGGGAGATGGAGGAGAGGGGGAATAGGGGATTGCGTCGGGGGGGAGGGATTGGTTCTGGGGATTTGGGCTTGGTGGGATTGTAGGGATGGCTGCATTGGGTTGAGGCGGGATGGTAGATTGTCGATTGAGGTAGGAGTTGTTCGGAGGATGATTGGATTGGGAGGGAGGATAAGGTGGCGGGTGGGGAGTTATATGGGAGGGGGGGGGAAATCGGGGTTTGGGGGATTGGGGGTGGATGGTTTTTGGGGGGAAGGGGAGGCAGGAATGGAGAAATTTGGATTGGATGGACTCTAGGATCTCGGTTGTCGGATTCTGGGGGTGGATTGGCGGGAATGGATTGATGGGAGTGGATTGTGGAGGCGATCTTGGGGAGCGGGGATTGGTGGGAGGGGATGTGGTTCTGGGGAGGGATTGGTGTGTGGTGGGTGTGGAGGAAATGGATCGGTTTGGGGGGGGAGTTGAGGGTGATTGGGGCGAGATTTGGGGGGTGGGGTTTGAGGGGGATTGGCGGGAGAGTGGGGGAGGAGGAGGCGGATGTGGTAGGAGGGGGGAATTCTCGGTGATTGGACGATTGGTGGTGGGGATTGGATTGGGGGATTGGTGGGGGAGGTTAGGAGGCGATGGGGAAGCTCGGGGATTGGGATTTGGTGGGCGATTTGTGGGGGGACGGGTATGGATGAGGAGCGAGGAGGTGTGGAGGAAGGGGGGGATGGGTGTGGAATGGGGGGGGGTCTGCTTGTGGGGATTTGGATGATTGACTGTAGCGAGTGATTGGTGGAGATACAGGGTGAATGGGAAAGAGGATGGAATTGATTGGGATAGTGGGCGGTGGGCGAGGTGTTGGGGATTGTAGGTTCGGAGAGGGCTTGTGGATGTGCTCGGGCATGGGATTAGGGGGAATTGGCTGTGCGTCGTTGGGCTGGGCAGTTTCGAGAGATAGATGGGGGTGTGCGAGCGGGGATGGATGGGAATTGGGGATTGGTGGGATTGGGTGGCTGAAGGGGGGATTGGGGTTGTGGAGGAGTGGGGATGTGGACGATTGAGAGATTACCGGGGGGATTTGGCAGGGCTTGGTGTGCCGGGGGAGGACGGATAGTGGAGGGTGGGATTTGGGGGGAGATTGGATTGTGGGGAGGTGGAGGGGGGAGAGGGGGATTGGTGGATGGCGGTGGGGGGGGGGCGATTAGGATTGGAGGATGATGAGAAAAGGGGGTGGGATCAGGGCAGGGGGGAGGGATAGGAGGTGAGGGAGGGTGATCGATTGAGGTGATTAATTGAGTATTGGAGCGAGTGGTGGGATGTTGGAGTGGACTTGGACGGGGGGGATGGAGGGGGGGATTGCTGGAGAATTGATGAGATGGGGAGTTGTGCGGTTTAGGGGGGTAGGAGAGGGGATTGGGATTTGGGTGGGGGGCTTGTGGAGTGGGGATGAAGGAAATTGTTGGCTTGGGATGGGAGGATTGGGGGCTGGCGGATGTGAGAGGTGGCGATTCGAGGATGAGTGGAATTGTGGGTGCATTGTGGGGGGAGGGGGGATGGAGGAACGATTGGGGTGTGAGGGATGTGGGGTGGGGGGTGTAGGGGAGTAGGATTGGATGTGGGGATGGGGGGGGATTGGCGGGGGAGCGGGATATGGATGGGAATTGGATAGGGGGTGAGGGGACGGAGAGAGATCTAGATTGGGTGTGGGGGGGGGATTTGGAGGATTGGGAGTTGGTGGGGGGTCGATTGGGGGGAATGGGATGCGGGACGAGGGATGGGGATTGGGAATTGGATTGGCGTGGCGCTGTGGATTGAGGAGGATGGGGGGGGGATTGCGATGTGGGGAGGATTGGGGGGGATTGGTGTGTGGGGGGGGGGATTGGATGCGAGGCGTGGGGAGTGGGGGGGGCGCTGAGGGAGGGGTGTGGGATTGGGGGATGTGGAGATTTGGGGCAGTTGGGGGTGGGTGCGTATGGAGGATTGGGGGGGATTGAGCGGGGGTGATAGTGGGTTGGGGGGGAGGATTTGGAAGGAGGGGTGCTTGGGGGGGGGGGGGATGAGGTGGGGGGGGATGGATGGGGGGGGGAATGGGGAGCGAGATGATTGGGGAGGAGGTAGGGATGAATTACTTGGAATGGGGCATTGAGGATTGGAGGAAGATCGGACGGGGATTTGGTGATGGAGGGGCTGTATTGGGGGGGGGGGGGTGGTGTGGGGTGGGAGGTGGGTGGAGGGATTGGGGAGGATGGGGGGATTTTGGTGGGGTGGTGGATTGTAAGGGTGCCCGGGGAGAGGATTGTTGGAGGGGGGGGGGCGAGGATTGTGGGGGGGGGGGGGGGTGTAGATGGTTGTCATCTGGTGGGGAGGAGGGATGGGATGGTGGGATTAAGACTGGGGTTGGTGGAGAGGGGGGGAGATTGGGGATTCGAGGGGGTGGGCAGTGGGGAGGGAAGATCGGCAGGTGGGAGAGGGAGGTCCTTGGAAGGCTTTGGGTATTGGGGGAGATGGAGGGGATTGGGGTTGGGGGGAGAGGATTGGTGGATTTGGGGAGAGATTACCTGGGTGGAGGGCGGGAGGATGACTGTGTGGGGGGGGGGAGTTGGGTTGATGGGGAAGGATTGGGGATTGGGGAGCTGTATTGGGGCGTGGGGGTGGTGCGGCTTGGGGGATTTGATTGGGGGGGGTGGAGGGGGGGGGGGATTAGGGAGGTGGGATAGTGGGGATGTTTGGGTGGGGGATTGGGAGTGGGGGATTGGGGGATGGCTGGGGGGGGGGAGGGGGTTGAGGGTGGGAGGAGGATGGGGGGGAGGGGATTGGATGAGGGGAGGGGGAGCGTGTGGTTGGGCTGGGTGAGTGAGGTGGAGTGTGGATTGGGGCGGAGATCTGTTAGTGCAGGGGGATGAATGGATTGGGCTGAAGGGGGATTGGGGAGGAGGATCTGTGGATTGGTGGGGTGAGGAGGGAGAGGGGGATGGGGTGGAGGGAGGAGGGGTGGGAGGGATTGGGTTGGGGAGGGAGGATCTATATGGCAGCGTAGTTAGGAGGGGGTGGGGGAGGTTGGGGGGGGTGTGGCTGAGCGTGGGGGGGGGATTGTGGGGCAGCGGGAGGGGGGATGTGGGGGGGTGGGCTTGTGAGGATTTGTGGCTTTGGGAGTGGAGGGGGATAGGGGGTTGTTGGCGGGTGGGGTGGGTGCATTTTGGTGCTTGGATTCGTGCAAGGTTTGTTTAGGAGGTATTGGCATTGGTGGGCAAGGGTTGGTGGGGATCTGGGTTACGGAGTGCTTGGCTTGGCGGTGCATTTTTCATTCTAGTCAATTTTTCTGGTTTTTCATTTCAATTTTTTCTTGGTTTTTCTTCTGTTTATGTTGTTTCTTTGGTTGTTTTTCTTTTCAATTGTATATCAATTTTCGTCATTCGCTTTTGTTTTTTTTTCCTTTTTGTTCTTGGTGTTTTCATTGTTCTTCTTTTCAAGTAAGTTTCTCTTCGTTCAATTTTTTTTTTTATTTTTTCTTTGTTTTTCTTTCAACTTTAGTAGGAAGCAGCCTTTTTATTTTACCCATAAGCGTGAACGCTCAATATATGTTGCAATTTGATGTCTTTGAAATGAATGAAAGATACATTTCCTCCTTATCATGCAATCTGAGCAAACTAATACAAATAATTTTACATTTTTCTCGGTAAATTTGGAATAAAGCGGCATATTGTGTTTTCAGGGAAATGTGTTTATTTCAATATATTCATATAGACCTAAGCTTATGTCGGAATTCACGTGGGAATTACCGCATTAACTATCACTTCATCACAAGCCAAAAAAAAAAAGATTTTTAAAAAAATCTCAGGTCTATCGTTACCACTTCATATACAAGTCGATTCCATCCATTAGTGATTGAAATTATCCACCTCACAAATTTTTACTCTGGATGAAACATTATGTATCGTGCCAACTTTTATAAAATGTGTTTCGAAATCGGTGTGAAGTGACAAGATATCTTATCTTAAATATAAATGCTCTATCTTCCAAGAGCCCAATAGTTAAGGTGACATTTTTCAAGAGCCATGTCAAAATAACTCCCAACTACAATAGTGGATAGTAGGCTTTAGCGACTTCACCATGAAGGCAACTTCTCATGATCGACGCCAAAAGTTCGGGAAATTTATAAGTTCTAACAGTTCTGGAGTTCCAAGATATGGCAAGCGTTCAAAGGAGTGTGGTCTGTTGTGAATGACAACTCTAACAATTCCGGCTTTTTTCCTAACGCTCTACAAGCAGTTGCAATCTTGATATTGTTGCAAGTATATCAATCACCCTTGAAATTGTTAAAATACAATAAAGCCATTTCTTATCATGATATAATTTTCGTAAAAATTAAAGTCAAACATCCCAGTGGGTGCATGGTACTTCATTTATAACGCTTAATATTTATAAATTACAAACAATTTCAAGTAACATATCCAGTATGTTAACTCGTTCAGGAGCTAACTCCGTATACTCGAGGTACAGCAGGCAATAAAACGCAACACGAACGATCATTAAATGACAAATTATAATTTACATATGAATACACGGATCATGAAATGGAAATTTCACAAAGTAAACGCTGGCAAAAATAAACGAAACATTGTCGACGCTGTCTGATATCACGAGCTAAATTGGTCAGCTCGAAGCGTGTCACGGTTTCAGTAATCGAATAAAAATCCATGGCTCCCATCCAATTGATCCGAATCATTTTTGCGCCATTGCTGCATTTAGTTCACGACAACTCAACACTATTCAAAACTTGTGGTAAACGGCAGCAGTTGAATCTGTTTTAAAAAACAAATCAATATTTCTATGTTGACATACGGAAAATGAACTGTTTACTGTGTCACCGAGTGCCTGATTCCGTTTCCATTCATGGAGTGGCCACGAATATCACTGAAAGAGGAAAAATAACAGATATAAGCTTCAGACAATTATTTAACATTCAGCAACTGATTCCGCACGTTCTAGTAAATGCACTTTCTCTCTGCAGTTTCACTATAGCTTGCTGCTCATAATTCATGTCGACGGATAGGTTTTAACATTTACTGATGTCACCAATCAATGTAGATATGATGACTGTTGTGAGTAAAAGCGATAAAGCTTTAATCGAATACAACTCTCGAAAACAGTGTAAATAAGAATATCAGTACCAACACTGAAATAATATTGATATTTATATCGATATTGATAAAAATATCGATATTAATATTGATACAAATATCGATATTAATATCGATATTGATATCGATAAAAATATCGATATTGATTTGAAAAATATCGATATTATCGGTATCGATATAATACCGATAATATCGATATTTTGATATCGGTATCGCTATCGTTTCAACCCTGATTTGAACTACCCGACGATCTCATTTACTATCCATCTGCAGTCTTGGTATACGCACACACGCTGCTTATAAATAGATCCTGGCAGGAAAACGTCTGGTATTTTCTTGACTCAACTTATTTCAATAGAGATAGCAAAATAAGGGACGCATTTCTTAATATCATTCGTGAATATTTTATACGAGCATCAGCAATTTAAATCAACATGAGTGCGCAAATGCTCCCTTCTCTAAAAATCTCAATCGCTAAAGGAAGAGTTCTACAAGGTTAACAATGTTCATGTGCCTACCATTGACATCCCTGACAGAATTTACTCCTGAGCTGTCACCGGTTTGAAATCAACTATAAAGTCTAAATTCAGTTAAAAATACGTCGTCAAACCAATCATAGTGCTTGATTTCATAGTTCGATAAGCCGAAATCTCACTTAGCAACATGAGATTATGATTAATTTCGCTTTGAAATGAAACCGGGAACATCTTGCGTCAATCTTTGTTTCGAGAGATATGTGCAATTCCTCTTCATTTCTATTTAACCACTCAGTGTGGGAATAATCCTGCTAAATTGTAAGGAACTTGCAACAAAACATTGCAAAACAGGCAGCAAACAACACAGATGGATCTATTTGTAATGTTTTGTTGTCACACATCTGTGCAAAACCTGAACCATCTAATCAGCATGTTTTGACTCCAGATAAGCGAGTTTCATATTGTCGCTCTAAATCATTTAGCTGCTCTAGTATTTGTAATTAATGCTTTTAATTATTCATGTATCATTTTCGCAATGAATGTATTTCCGGAGGATTCACAAAATTCATCTAGTGTTTCAAACATAGGGAATTGATTTGTAATTATATAGAGTGGAGGCTTTCCCACGTCAGATAGAAGACTTTTCTGTCGCTTGAGAATGGCCTCCGATGTAGGCCGAAAGATCTCGCGGTAGAACAGAAAAGTCTTCTATCTGACTTGGAAAGCTTCCACTCTATGTAAATTCATCTAGTATTTGTCGATTCGTGAAATTTCTTGGTTTGCAATAGTCCATCACAGATTATGATCCTAGGTGATTCGCAATGACCGTGATCATTAAAATATTAGAGGATATCTTTTTGAAAAATGTGAGCTTTATTGAAAAGTTTTCATGCGGCAATATTTACATTGTAATCATCATAATACAGTTTAATGAGTTCAGGGGTTCCAGTAACATTATTTCAAACAATTTGATCATAAATCACATGTTGGCCATCAGTATTGTTTCGGAAGCAAGGTAGATCCTTGTTGAAACCATCTCGCATCTAATTGAATGAAGTAAGATCTATAAATCCTGTGGAATCATGCATCCAGCATTGAATTATCCATTATGGAAATTGTACATTTACGTCTGCACAATGTGAATCTTTATTTCTTCACCTCGGGTGTGTTGCAGACAGTATATGACCAATTACAAATGTACAACAATATAAAATATCAACACAATGCTCAGAAAAGTAATGCATACAATTTAACATATTGCACTACCGTCACTTTCTGAGTCCATAGTCAGGATTTTCCATCAACCAGGCCATTGTGTCGATGTATGTGTCGGCTATTGTGTGGGTATGTTGTCGATCAGTTCACATTGAACGAAAAGGGATTCTTCCATTCAGATTTCACAAGTAATTTCAAAATCTGACGTTGGAAAGTGACCATTGTAAAGTTTCATAGCTTCTATTGTAGACGAACTGGATAGAAATACCATTAGCAATTTGAATGGCTTCATGCCTACCTGAGCTTTCCACTTAATATACCCGGGCATATTATCTCGCGCCAAACTTTCATTGTCTTTATAGCATTCAACAATTTTCTTGGAAATAACACTTCTGCTGATTTTTGTAAATCAAGCACTCATCTTGGGTTTGCATGTGATCACACCAGAAGAGGATTAGGCGAAGTAATAAGTCTAATTACCTGTATACTAGGGTTTTCAATATCCCGACTTTTTCTTATCCCGGGATTAGCAAGCTTAATTCATTTACGGATAGTATGCTTAGGATAGTGTAGGCTGAACAATGCTAGGCGTTGTTTTAAATTCTTTGACGAGTATTTTGAACGATACACTGTATACTACAACTAATGATATTAGATAGACATGTGCCTTAATGTCTATGAATTAATAATAAGTGATCTTTTCACACGCAGACAGAAGCTATAACAATAAATAGATTTGGTTATCGCAAACATTGTGCGTTGTCGCATTAAAACCTGGTATTCTATTCGATTTTCAAATAGAAATGCAAATCCCGCGATTTTTTTTACGTCTGGTAAAAAGCCCGATAATGTATAATAATCCCTTCAAAAATTCATTAGATAATAGTGCGCCTTATGTATAAAGCTCTCTATTTCCTCCTCTCGACTGCCTGGGCAAACTTTTACTTTTTGATATCAATGAATGAATTGGCTGAGATAGACAATAAGTATATTATTCTATGCATAGTTCTACATGGGAGTGTCTCTATCTCGAGTTTGCAAGTGTCTATTGTTAAGCTGATCGTGGAAAGTAAATCTAATTCTTGAATCGCGTTAAGATTTACGCTTCACGCATTGCATCTGTTACTGCATGTTCCTTGTCCATAGCCTTGGTACTCCATCTTCACACGGCTCCTAACTGCCTAAGAGCAGATGTTACCCCCCCCGTGACACCGGGATTGAAACCCTACTGTATACCTAAAAACTGTTATTCTGTTATTCAGATGCTTGTTACAGCATTGCTCATTTTATACCGTATTAATTGTAATAAACTGCATTCAAATTGTGAATTAGTTTTCATTACAGTTTATTTTCAAGCTCATATGTACCGAAATATAAGCACCTGTAATAAATTATTGTTGCTTTAAGTGATGAATTCCATCTCATATATTAAATATGCTTATTTTGTGGTCCCGTACGAAAATAATTTTGCAATTCATTAATGTTTCATGTAATGAACATGTAATGTTCATGATAAAGCATTAATGAAAATACTAATGGTTCATCTAATGAAACATTAAAGTAAAGTTCATTAATGAAAATTGCCATGGTTTCATGCAATGGTTCATCTAATGAAACATTAATGTAAGGTTCATTAATGAAACATTAATGTAAAGTTAATTAATGAAATGCCATAATTTCATGTAATGTTTCATTAATGAAACATTAATGTAAAGTTCATTAATGATAACTGCAATGGTTTCATGTAATGTTTCATTAGTGAAACATTAATGTAATGTTCACTAATGAAACCGGTATGGTTTCTTGTGATGTTTCATTAATGTACCATTCTATATTTAGAATCCTTGCCTTGGATTATTCATGCTTCCCTATTGTGCGTCACCGCAGTGACGTCATGTCACGACAACGCGTGAGCCGTCAGTTTCTTCCTATGCGCATTTATCGACTTTCCTCGAAGTTTAAGGCTATCGTCTCTATTTGGTAATCGACACGCAACGCGGAAAAACGGACCATTTCATCAATGCGCTGGACGTAATTCAGAATTTCATAGTGACCTTTTCGCCTCATCGGTATATCATGCGCAGTCGCGTCTAATCCCGTCATTGTCGAAAAACAGCAGAGGAAAGTCTAGAAAATTTGAAGCTGCTACAAAAAGTTTAATGACTTCTTACAATTTTTTTAAACCATGTGACCCAAGATCCAGAATGTAACAAGAAATCTGACAAACCGCATACAGAGTTAAAAGAAAACGAACTGAAGCGAAGGATCAAGGAATTACGAAAGGAAAACGGCAAGCAGTTATAATGCTTTTACTATTATAGTACAGTAGCGTAGCTGCAGTTTTGTATTCATAATTAGATTAATTAACAACATTAATTAACAAGCAGTTTTTTTTGCGCATATAATTCAAATTAGCGATTTCAGATCGTTCACACGAACACGAACTTTGACCTTGAATATTTAGTGCACAGCAACATTACGAATATGTAATTAGATTGCAATTGATGAATGAATTTGATGCAGGCACTTGCGGATTAGACAGTGGCCGAGTAATATCAAATGTTATCAAAAGTTTGTTGCATTTAAATTTGGCACATCTATCAATTGATATTAATTGTGGCAACATGCAATTAATTGATAGCGATTACTCGTCTTCAGAAATCAATTAATTCTATAGCAGCTGATAAAAGCTTTCAAGTAGATGTAGAAATTATGCACTTCGTCTATTCACATTTATACATTAAATATTTGATTATTGTATCAATTTAATGCTTAAGATATATATATATATATATATATACTTGTCTAAACATTTAATGAGTAGCGCCTCAATCTCGGATGCGGTATTAAGTGATTGCTGAAAGCAGTCCGCCCTCCACGTGCCTGCGTTAAAGCAGTGCCTTCCTGGCTAATTCACGCTCTCAACAGATGGTCCGACGTGGCCTTGTGGTTAGAGGGTATGCTTGCACGTCCTCTAGCTCCAACGTCGCGGGTTCAAACCTACCCACGACTGATGAGGCCAAACAGGCCGAAACATGTCTCGTGGTGGTTACATCTGTTGAGATTTGATAAACATGTATATATATATATATATTTACTTAATACGTAATGCGAAGTACATTTTTACTTTACAACATGACATATGAAGCCACTCATACCTTAGATCTAATCGAACACTGAGTACCTTAAAAACACGTGTCTGAATTTACAATTGGATTTACAAAATTCAAACGCTCGTTTGATTTTCGAATCCGCGGTCGAGAGCACATTACTTCTGATTTTGGACAGATGAACTGGCTTCCGATAAATGGAGGCTCAACACTCAAGATTGGATGCTTGTGCTATAAAAGACATAACTTGAATTCGCCTGTGTACATTAATCAATAATCCTTCCCGTTCTCTTCGATCATATGAAGACCGTTGCTTATTGAAGGTATCTCTCGTCAAAACAATACCAGGGGAGGTCATGCTTTTTTTTCTATGGACCTTCAGTGTGGTACTACATCCCTATGATTCTAGCATAATTCGAGCAGTTTGTTAACTTTCAAGCGTCGCCTGAAGAGCTGTTTGCCCATTAACACTTTTTCTTCCATTTTATGATAACTTTATGAAATTTGTGACTTCATTGTTCGTTTTAATGTTGTGAGCCTTTTTGGGTACAGCGCTATATAAATTTGTCCGGATAGATAAATAAATTTAAAAAAAGTCAAATCACAATTACTAACATACCATGAATTCATGCATTGAATGCTGCCTGTATTTTGGTAAGGTGATGAAGCCTTTAAGCAATCAGTTAGTGATGATTCTCATAACATATCATAACATAGTAACAGTATGGTATGTTCAAGTAATGCTTATAGATTATCAAATTATGATTCTACTAGCTCAATACCAAAGCAGTTAAACGTGTTTTCTTCTGTTTTTCTGTAGCTGGCTTAATGGGAATAGACTTTTACATCCATTGAAAATTACTTTTAAATTGTAAACCTGTTGACAAATAGCAACGTGCATTGAAAACATGCATGCATGTAGGCCTACTGCAGTTCACATGCAGACCTACACACCGCATAGTGCACTTAGTTATAGCTGAAGTAATGTGTCATTGGCACACAGAAATGCGACAAAATATCATAAATAGAAAACACTATTGCAAACAATACTAACATTTAATATAATCACTAGAAAAAATTTATAGTTTCCGGTCGGCCTAAAATCAAAAGTAATTGAACAAAAATATGCAAATTGGGATAGCGAGAATTAATGGCCCAATTTTTTTACCTCTACAATAAACTGAAATAAATTCTTAAAGCGGGTATGTGACTACAATTGTGCGTGCTAATGTAGGAACATGCACATAAATGTAACAGTTGTAGGTTTTCATCCTATCTGATATCGAATATCAAATGGATTTTTTGAAGAAAATTCAAATTGCAATTTTAATTCAAAAGCACTTCGTCAAAGCATTTAAACGCATTATCGTCATACCAGTGATTCAACAAAAATGTGTATTAAAAAGGGTTCCGTCTTCTTTTCAGCAACATCAAAGTCGACATTAAGAGACTTGGAAAAAACGGCAATCGAGGAATTGTGAGAACATTGGACGTATGCTGTCTGTATTTGTAGTGGGCAACTCTTTTAGAGACAAGTAGATAGTGTTAGGTAGATACGTAGATACATGTACTTTGGAATAAAGGTGTCATACAAACTTGATGATGGTATTCTTTTTGCTAGTAATGACACATTATATAATGTAGGATCATTCTAGAAATAATTATGGTGCATTATCGTAGACCACAAATGAAAGCACCGGGGAGCATTAATGAAACATTAATAAGAATATTTATGAAATAGCATTAGGAACGACGTTGAAGCAGTACTAGGAACACTAATGAAACAGTACTGTGAGTATTAATGAAACAGTACTGGGAACGTAAATGAAACAGTACTGTGAGCATTAATGAAATAATACTGGGGACATTAATGTTCACAGTACTGGGAACATTAATGAATCAGTACTGTGAACATTAATGAAACAGTACTGGAAACATTAATGAAATAGTACTGGGAACATTAATGAACCATGCGTATGCTCCATGTAATGTAAATACTAATGAAACATTAATGAAAATACTAATGAAATGGCTAAATTTCCGTAGACAAAACATTAATGTTTCATTAGTGGTTTCATTATATTTTTCATTAATGTTTTCCAAAAAATTTTCGTACGGGGTGTTTCCACTTACTATAACCGGGTATATTAACATGATCCAAACCTATTCGGCAAATTTCGTCATTTTCCAGTCAATATACCGGGTATATTAAGTGGGAAACTGCCTGTGGTAATAATATTCATTGTCAATGTAACATTTGTCTCCTGAAGAAATATCATTGTTGTATGAGTGGTAAAGTCACCTCCCCTGCAAGTGATGAACTCTGCATCGGCTTCATAAATCGTCAATTTGTCGACGTATTTATAAGTATTGTATAAACATCGAAGTATTGTAAAAAGAGACAGTAGGAGTGACATCTCGAATAGTATTTTCCAGTGAAGAGGACAGGCACTGCTCGTCCTATTGTTAACTATCGCAACTGTCCAACTGGCGCAGATCCGATGGGTACTGCTCATCCTCCGCCTCTTAGGCTGTTTTTCATTTGCGCAACGCGGTAGTTGAATGAAATTAACAAACCCTATCTGTAACAGTTTAAGGCTGCGCTTTGTTCTCCATGACTAAGTATGTGATTAACGAAACGAAACGATGTGATTTTGATTTTTTTAATTGACTTTAATCATTTTTTAAATCTTGGTTTCGACAAATTTTAACTTTGATTGATAAGTGAGATTATCTCACACAACTGAACTTTACAACATGCATAATACTAAAAACAAATCATCATGGCTGACATGTTGCACATATACTCGTATAGCACTGATTGAAAAGATTAACCTGATGAGCCCGAGGCCTTAGCCGTATGTATCCAGCTGCTCAGATAAACATTCGCCTGCACTGCATTCCCCTAATTGTCCAGATAAATTTAGAACACGATAGGACGTGCATCTTTTTCAATTGTAGCTGTCAACAATTTGAATAACTGGGGCTCGACAGTTTAAAAGGAATCTTTTCTACTCGAACTTTTTTAACGTCTAGTCGCACAATCCTTAAGTGATGACAACTACTCACCGTCCTGAAAATTGAACAGCGACGATAGCAAAAGAGATTTGGATTCAGACAAATGTAGGGGTAAACACAGTCGTATGAAAACGACCAACGGATACACGCCAGACATGGCTAATTGGATGGAAGATCGTCAATTACACTGGGCGCAATAAAATGCGCCATTGAGTCATTGGACAAGTTTTAATACCATCCACTTCCTCCACCCCTTCTGCCACTACCGTAGGCATTGTAACTTGTGTTTCGTGGAGCTCCCCCATAGCCGCCTGCATTGTAGTTTCCACCATAGCTGCCACCACCATACCCTCCACTCCGATAATAGTTTCCACCATAACCGCCCCCGCGACTACCACCGCCGCCGTAGAAATTCCGACGTGGGGGTCTGGCGGTTAGTCCGAATGTTTCAGCATTCAACTTTCTTTCGTCACGACGATTCATGGATCGGATTGTTTTCCTGAAATGCAAATATTGAGTATTATACATTATCATACCTAAGATTGGCGTCAGCTGCATGTCAATGCATCAGCAGAAGCAAACATCAATCTTTTATCATTAGAGTAATATCATCATTTAAAAAACCTTAGGTTTATAGCAGCTGAATAATTAATTTCTGGTGAATTCAACAAATACAAATTTTGCGTACATCAAACACTTTTTCCGTCACTATCGGCGTTCGACCAAGCCTCATCGACAGAGCTATCACACCCGCCTTACTACATGGGGTCGAAATGTGGGCGTTTTCAGTCGCAGACATGCAGTCTGAATGTCCTCCAGATGAGAAGCGGGACAGAAAATGAATTCGATCTTCTTAAGTTTTTTGCTTTTGATAAAGGATATTTAATGAAGAAGCAAAAACATGCTAGTTACTCAACGAGCTGGCCGAAAGAAATAAGCGGGAGTTTTACTCCTCATTTTCTAAATTAGGATACTGTCAAATGGTCTACTGTATCCAGGGTTCGTACGGTTTCCTGGAGGCAAAATTCACAAACTTCTTATTCGCAAATGTGGGTAGATGCTATTTCCGGCAAGAGAAGAACACTCCTCACAATTCAACTGCAACACGCTTTTACCGAATTATTATTGAAACTTATGTCAACATTCCACTGACTGGAAATCGATTCATTTCATATTCGTATTGACCCATCATGAGAAAAATATTGAATTAAGAAATCCTGCGTGCATGTGTGACTTAGTACATTCAAAACAGAGACATGTGATCTTTAATGATAGAAGAACAAACAACAACTAACACTATCTGACAGAAAAACCAGCATGAAAAACGTAGATAGAAAACAACTTATCACCTCTAAAACCAATTGATCGGAGCATCTCGATTTCTTATAACGAAAATAATAGCAAACAACAATATATATGCTTGCTCTTGAATAATTGCTGACGTCAACAGTGACAGATACTTGTTCGAAAAGCATGCATTCAAAGCTTTAGAAATAAGCCAATTTTACGATAAAACAAATATTTACATCAAAACTATTTGGCCTGCCAAGCTCGATTACTAAAATGAAACTTACAATAGTATCAATAATACAAGCTAATAATGATCAATGTCCAAGCATTGACTCACTATTCATTCAATTGCAGCAGAACAATTGCTGTTGAAGTTTTCAAGAATAAGTGCCACTAGATCAGTAGAATACATAATTTCCATTTTTTAAAAATCATTTCATTCTTCATCTCTCCCTCCTACTCATTAGCTCCTCGACGTAATGCGTTTGACTGCATTAAAAGTTACATACTTTTCTGAGCTTTAGTTTTCATCGCTTTGCCGTCTATCATTGACCGCAACAGTTCAATATTATGGGTAATGTGCAAGCATCCTCACATTGTTGAAATAGCAAGGCAAAGAAAATGCATTTTAGGATTAGAAGTATATCACTATTTGGAGACTTTCATATTATGTCACCATGAACTAATTATGGATCAATTAAATGTCAGCAGAAAACGGTCCTTTTCTTTATAGATCTTGGAGTGCTCGAGTGATGGTCTTTTCCTGCTCGATAGCCAAATAAGTAGAGTCTTTACTTTTCACAATTTCGCTCCAGAATACTTACTGGAGTTCTGAATTTCCACCATGATTCTCCCCCGTCACTTGAATGGCTAGGTTTCCTTTTCGCCATTTCGTCATGAAAAGCTTTATTTTCAGAGCAATCTCTTCCAACCTCTTGTAATCTTCTCTTCTCTTCAAATTAAAATGTTGCACTGTACTTTAGAGAAAATTATTTGACTGAAATTATCAATGAATCGGTGATTTTGTTGTTCATGAACCAGCCTGCTTGAGTGCATGAGTCTCTGATTCGGTTGAACGACAAAGCACCTCTTCGTCCAGGGAGCCCCCGTGAACATATACGATGGCTTTTTTTCAGAGTAAAACCTGATTCAGGGACTGCATTACCGTGACTATGAAGCAGTACACATCCTGTTGAATTTGATATACACAGATTGTACTTTGGATTTCCGGACTCGTCTACGATTTTTGGTACCTTTTTCCAATTATTGCTCGATTCTTCTTTCGATTCTCTTCAGAGAGATAATCCAGATTATTTTCTTCGTAAACTCCTTTCCAGCATGGACTTTCAGGCATTCCTCGAAATTCACTTTGTGACATAAAAGAGCAATGAAACGAGGAAATGTTGGTTTTAAGCTGATGGAGTCTCCATTCATTCCTCACGTCATGGCAGATATCTTTTGATCCAGTTCCTGATTGTTCAGTCACACATGGGAATGTAGTGTTCAAAACATACTTCAGTTGGAGATGTAAAACAGAATATTGCGGATAGCGATTTCGGATCACGACGGTTATCCGGGTGAAGCATAGTTGCGTCTTCCAGCACCATGAATCAAAGGGAGGTATGTTGCTGACAATTACCACGAATATGTCAATTTAGATATTTTTGAATTTCTCCACGTCATTATCACAAACGTCATTTCAATAAATGTGAAATGGCTTTCGTTCCAACATCACATTCGTGGTAGATTTTCTATTTTTACGCTTTGTATCAATATTTTCAGTAGGCCTATTTCAATTTTGCTACGAAATGTGGCCATCAAATTCATCAAGTGTTTTCACACCTTTCTTGAAACAGATATGCAGTTTGTGGAATGATTCCACTCAACTCTGGAGATCGTGATTCGAAGCTGAATCCTGATTCATAGGACGTTTTACCGTTTGGCCAGCCCATCCCCAATTCTCTTGATTTATTATATGAATTTCTAACATTTTCCGTAAAACCACATTTCATGATTTTTTGATGATTTTGTGACGAACCTTCGAAATTTATGATCTTCATGACACTGGAAGGCCTGACTTCGTGACATTTAGAATCGTGAAAACAATCTGCAGAAATTTAACTTCGTTATTCCAAAATTCACAAACTTTTCTGAAAAATCGTGAAATTCACGAACTTTCAAGGGTCTTGAACTTTTTTTTCAAAATTCACAAACCGTACGAACCCTGTGTATCCCTTCATTTCTCCCGGTGTATTTCCTACACAACCTTTGTGATCTCCGTGGCACAGTGGTTAAGTGCTTGACCTAACGATCCCCGAAGGTGTCATTGGAAGTCGGCAGGAAGGGCATCCGGACTAAAAGTACTACAACGCTCCATAAGTCTATGTCAACACCGTCCAAGCCCCAAGTAACGGGAGAAATGACGTAAAAGCTTCAATTTTCAAAACGCAAATTTTTCTTATTCTCGCTTCTATTCATCGGGGTAAACGTGGAAACATTATCGAATCGGGTGAGCAGAACTGTGGCTACCTTATAAATATTAACCTTAATAATTAATTAATATTAACCTAAATATATTACCTTAAATATTCTGATCAATGATTTGCATAATGTAGCAGAAACAATCTATTTGAAGAATGGGAATTTGGTGAAAGGAGCACCTCAAAGAAAACACCGTTGACTTAAGATTTTCAACATCCGGTACCGGATAGCAAAATAATTTCCGGTGTAGCAGTACGTGTATTTACGGTTCATCTGATTTCATAGAACCATGCTCCAATAAGACCTATGATAGATAATCTAATCGCTTTTTGGAAGAGCTTTAGTCTGCAGTGTAGCATAACGAGTACATCGATCACGTTGGCGCATCATACATCGCAACCAAGTCAGAATGCCAAATAGTTTTTTAAACACCCAAGAACCAATCACAGGTCGAATTCGTTATACAGTGGTTATCATGAGTATTGAAAAAATTGCACATGTTTTAGACTAAGGAAATTAGATATCCACACCAATCAATTCATCATCTAACTTATAGCCCTTCTATGCATAAGACGTTGTTCGAAGCTAGTTCTTCGACATGCTTGCATCCCAACATGCCTTGTTTATCGTGCGCAATCAATGCCATCAATCTCCCGATCTGTTTTATAAACAGTCGTCGTAGTGCAGAATCATGAAATTCTTTTACTAATGGCATTCTGGTCATAATTAAGGGGCCTTTCGGATACTCTTGCAGCAATGAAATAAAATTTCTTAACTTTTGTGCTTGGGTATGCTCTGGAAAACCAATATCGCACATTTCCTATCTGGCTGATGTGAGTTTCTTTCAATCAAGTTAATCAGGTTCAATGTTCTAGTAATAACTTATGATTGATTTTATGCAGCCTTATTCAGCATTTTATGAATAAACAGATATAAGCCAAGCTGCCGACAATTTTGCGCAAATTTTCACTTCAAGACGGCCTTCTCAAACGAGAAATTACATGAAAAGGATTTTTAGTAGATGTACATGATGACATGAAATATTAGATATCACAAGATTAATGCTTGGTATTGAGCGCATTCTTATTGATTATAATACGAAATTTTTAGAAAGTCGCAACGCTCCTTTTAACATTTTCCACAAAAACACACATTCCATTCGTATCCGATATGGCAAACAATAGAATAAAATGAGTCTTCCATAATTCGACTTACTTGTGAGACTGTACCATAAGTCTTTCACATTGCAAATGGCGTTCAACAACAATAACAAGAAACAAACACGTAACTAAAAAATTGCAGAAATTGAAAGAATGAAATTTGTTTTGAAAAAAATAGTATATAAAATCAACTACATTGATGCAATTCTACATCAGCAGTACTGTGCGACTTCTTCATGCATCTGACAACAACAATCTTCAAACGGAAGCATTAAGAACATTGTAAAAAAAAGTAATGCCATTGATGCAACAATTGAAGATCAAATGAAGACTAGGAGAATCTATGATCATATCCGTCAGCGACAGCCACATAGCCTATCAACAACCGTGAAGAGTACACTCAATATCAAGCATTCATCTTGTGATATCTGATATTTCATGTCATCACGGTATGATTAATAATATCATAATCATGATAATCACAATAATATATTTATATAATTTAGTTGATATATGTATAGCTTTATATATAATCTATATAATATTTCATTCATACAATCATTTCAATTTTCAAATTACTTGTAGATCAAGAACATTCGGCAAAATAGTTTTCTAATCACTTTAATGTATGATTTGCACGAGTCCATGAGAATGAAATTTAAGAGTTGTTCCGCATGAGTGTTACTGCTAATTTCCTTGAACAGTCAGTCTAAAAGTGATGCCGCAGATCGTGATTGGCGGGGAAAATCAATTGGGATAGCTCATACTCGTGCGACCCGACGAGGAAATAACAGTGGACGCAAAACGAAAAAGAGCAAAAGTAAGTATGTCGACTAAGTATTACCACATGAGATGCCTATGTAAGATAAATAGTAGTATTATACTTTATGAACATCAAAATGAATTAGCATTTCATTATGAGCAATTTAACCTCAAAATTCGACGAAAGTGCTGCAATTGGTTTACAAAGGTCTTCAGTTTTTTTATATTCGTACTAAAATTCGCATGCAAGGGTGAACTTTTTGACGGTCTATTTTTACTGAAAAACGACATCAAACATTTGTTTTAGAATTTTTAGTTTTTGAGGCGTTTTTCGCAAAAAAAAGAATAGAAAAAACATCAAACATTTTTGTGCTTAATAGAAAATCACCCCGAGAGTCGAGAGTTTGAGCGATGTACTAGTTCAACTAAGCTCCATTACTCTTTGTGGTTTTCATCATTGGCAGAAAATGAAATCACGCATATTCTGAGGTGTAAAATCAGGTAGGCTCTTTTATAATTAGGAACAAACTTTCAGGATTAAAAGTTGAAACATTGCAGCTCGTTTTCAATAATATGAACTTTTCTGCATAACGTGATGCTGAAGCTTCTAACTTTTTATTTTCTCTTCAAATAATAATTTTGGGAATTAAGATAGATACAAACATTTGAAGATCATTTAATGATGAAAATTTGACCTCGTCCTCCTGACTTAGCTGCGGTTTAGTGAGAGGGTCCTTGAAGGCTTTCTCGATCTTAAAAGATTTGACTTTCGGCGTGGGATTTAATCTTCTAATAAAATTCCAGTAAATTCTCATTAGAAAATGCGCTTCACCAGTGTGACATTTTCACTCCACCTAGCATCACAGAAGCGTTTGGGGAAGTCCTCGGAGCCAGAAATTTTAATCAAATCAGATCTGCGAACTGAACTTACCTCAAAAAGGTTATACGCAGTTTTCAAAATTACATAGACTTCGAAGTGCCTCGAATGTAGCCACCAAGGGATCATTCACCCAAGAAAAAAATGGAAAAAACCGGGGCATAGATTTGAAATGTCTACATTGGACTAATTTCGAAAAAAAACGGAAAATTACATCCCTGAGCTACCTATGCTTATCTCGTGGTTTATATTGACAAAAAACTAATGATAAAAATTTAAAACTTAAGATGTAAAGTTATACTAATTTTCCAACTGCTGAAAATTGAAGTACAATTCACGTACAATTTACATCCATGAATTTATGTGCAAAAATTAGTTTGAGTACGATTCATGTACACGCGACAACCTTGTTATTTTGAATGGCGCGCATGGGTCCTCGTATAAATCATCAGGGATGTTATGAATACTATGAATCTTATGATATGCAGTAAAGATTTCTATTCATCCAAAATCAGTCGGGATATCAGGAAATTACGGAAGTCAAAACCTTTTCTAGATACATGGAAAACAATGTTAAGGTCAATTAGATATTCTTTGACCGTGTAGAGCAGTCACCGTATATCCTCTAATAGAACCCGGGTCAAATTCAGAAGCATCTTATGGACCCTATAGACCATAGATAAACATCCCGCTAGTGCTGTACAATTGTTCATGTACCTACCATATACCTGATAGGTATTAATACGCAAGACATGACGATTTCACAATTAGTAGACTAATAGTGACACACTGAATTCTACATTTAGTTTGCATCTTTGATAATGTCCCAGTGCGTACCGGTATGCTCGCACGCACCCAGGTATTGCACGTAGGCTTCCTTTTTTCGTAATTCCTTGTAGCGAGTGGGTTTCTATGACTTACGCATAATACGGACACCAGAAACAGAAATTAGACAAAAGATAAATACGAACTTGAGTGTTGAATAATTATGTTGTAGTAAGTATGCTACCAGAATACCTAGGCTACTCAAAATATCAGGCTTATGTAAGAAAGATATAAACTACGGTATGCTGTACAAGTAGCAGCGGGAGCCGCCATACAATAGGTCGGTATTTTATGTAGATTCACCGAATGCTATGGTTAATATCGTGTTTTTAACGATAAATTTTTAATGTAATTAAATAGAACCCGGACCCTCTAATAAAACTCGGGTAAGAGTAACATGAATAAATAGGACCTCGGTGTCTATTGGAAGATATGCGGTATATTAGAAGTTGAAGCACCCTCCAATGAATGAACAAATGTATATATCATTACACACATGATACAACTTCTAAATAATTGCTTCACGCACGCGGCAATGATTTTCCTTTGACGAGTTATGTCCACAGGAGCAGTGAGAGAGACATAGTAAAGTACTTTGCAATGCTATTTCTATGATGTTTTTCTATATCATCTTATTCAGCATGTTTTCGTACTAGCAAGGACCTTGCCAGTTGCAGGAACCGGGAAAATGAATGCTTGAAGTATACTCTAGTGCCACATTGACTGAAGACTGACTGGCTAACTCCCGAATCTCACAATTAACTCACGAATCTGCTTACACCAATTTTTCATGTTGATTCTGATTAAGGATAATTTCCCTCGACCATTAATGCAACGCATTAAAATAAAAGTTTCAAAATGGATTCATCTCCAACAATTAAATCACTCTGGTAAAATCAAACACAAAATATGTCGTACTAACCTTAAGGTGTCTCCATAGCTTTAAAAGAAATATAATGATTGCTTTCAAGCAAAAATAACTGACAAATTCGGAGAAAGCATTCACAGTTGACATGAACATCTATAAAACTATGTGCATACGGTATCATCATGGACTACAGTTAACCATGAGCTTCGTGTCATGAGCTACCCATAGGGATAGGTATGTTCTGTGTAAGTGAATCTGTGATTGACTCGGACTACAGCATCTATTAATCTGCTGCAGCAGTTTACCCACACATCTATTGATAAACATAACAGTTCTGCAAGTTTAATTGAACAGTTAACTAGATCGTCTCATCTGCGAGACAATCAGCGCTTTCCACGTGGTCAACTTCGCTGCATAGAACACTTCAATACATCGGATAAACATTTCTCAAAATTTTTGCACGGTACAATTCAGGCGGCAATATACATTTCGACAGCCATAAAGATGCGGTTGCCACTTTCATCAGTGACTAAGGGCACCTTTTCAGATTGAACCTCTTAACAGTGATCCATTTTTATCTCATACTTTTATTATAATTGTTTTTTTTGTTAATATATTTCTGCGATTGGTGATTCATTTAACAAGACGAATCTTTCCGATGGAGACTGAAATCACGAAAAGCGACGGAACAACTGTGCTCTCAGTGTGATATCCTCGAAAGCAATAGAACAATGAACCGGATATATAGGCCGATCGTCTATTAGACTTCCATTTTCTGCTTTGACGTCATAGGCACGGACACGTGCAAAAATGTACACGAACAATGAGGCATGAAAATAATAATAATTAACTTGTCAAAAATGACTCCTTTGCTCACATCTGTTCTCACTAAAAATGTGAACATCTTGAGAAACCTATGCGAACTGATCGCTTATCACATGAAACATAACTCTATGGCATGTTATGTCCATGTCTAATTTGACAGATGACAGATTTCACATAAAAAATCTAATTGACTTATGCTACAAAAAAATTATCAGTCACATTTAGATGTTTTGACCCTCTAGCAACCTGGACTTAACAAGCTTGATGGGGGTCTACTGAACTCGCTTTACACATTCTTAGCTTGCTAGACTCGATAGAAAAATGGGAAAGGTCATTTCATGCAAACCTGTGATGCTGATTGGTATATCTAATCTTTTGAGCGTTGCTCAGCTTTCCAAGTAATAACAGTCGAAAACATGATGTCATTGTAAGTTAATAGCACAAAAAGCTTGTTTTGCCATTGATAAAGCGGCTGGTACATGAAACGTCTGGTGCATTAAAATCTGTGTTTTAAGTTGAATTACGTTTGGGGAGAGATTATCAAAATTATTTGATCTTTCATACTATAAACCTCTCGACTAAATCCATCCTATGAAATTGGAAACAAATTGGAAGGAATTTCTACACCCTCTGAGACTTGAGGTGGGGGTCCAATGGACCCATTGGTCTTCTTCTATAAATTCAACTGAAATGAAGTATCACATGTAGAACCATGTAAAAATTATGATTTTACATAGACATAAGCAACGTGGACGAGGACGAAGAACGGGGAAGTAAGTAAATATAAGCGCCGTGGTTGATACTCGTATATCATCAATAAAAAGGCATAAGTAGACAAAGATGGATCCGTGATATACTGCACCCCTCCCCTCAGGTATCTGAGGTTCAAATATCGCTTCGATTTTATGCCACTATTTATGAAAATATTAAAGTTATAAATATATATTATATTTTTAAAGCCAAATTTTCACTGTGGTGCAGATGGCATCCATGATGAGACGACGCAATGTGTAGCACATTCATTATCTGCCTATCCGATTTTCAACATCTCTGATTCAAACTGGTAGCAGGAACTCAATTTCTGATCATTATTTTAAGATTTTTAAGTCAAGATTTCATTTTGCAATGCACGTCTTATTTAACATGATTCATTGAATCAGAACTGTATCATACTAAGGGCATAATTTTAGTTCAATTTCGAATGGTATGACCAAAGCATAATTGAGCTTAGACCTGAGCCATTATTTATCTGCGAAATTCAAAAAATTTCAGTATACTTTTTCACACATCGATTTTCCATAGATAATACCCAACAATTTACTGCAATGAGAAAAAAATCAAAAGAACCTGTTGTAATATACAACCATCTTGCTCTGTGATCAAAAGCGGTGTCAGACTTTGCAGTTTATTATAAAATCTAATCTCCTAAAACCATACATTTTCCATCATCGCGAGTGGATGAAATAATGTCTAATAAAGCTAACATTTATTTGAAATATCGTCATAATTACATTTTATGAATAGGTGCAAATATATGCAATTAATATATTGGCTTTTTTAGGAAAGTCGAATAATTTCTTACCCTTGAGCTCTGTCCACAGACTCGGAGCTGATGTTGTCGAAGAATGACTTGCTTTTATTGTAAAACTCATCATCCCCTGCTTGATCAACATCCTTGCCATTTGATGACCCGGCAGGTGAAGCGGAAGTTTCGCCGTCCTCTTTTGAGTTCACATCTCCGCTACCTTCGTTTGCGGCCCCCGGTACCGCTGAAGTACTACCACCTTCACCATTTCTATGTTGATCAATTGAAAGTAACTCTAATTCCGCTGCCATTTCTTTATTCGCCGTTTCAAAGTCGTAATCTTCAGCAAACTTTGTGACATTTCCACGACTTCGATTTCCACCACGTCCAACTGATCCTCCACTTGGATTGCCACGATATGGAGTGCCACGCCGATGACCACTTCCTCCCTATTGCAAAATAAATATGAAATATTTTGAGATGTCACGTATTTTGAATAGAATAAATTAACAAGTAACTTTATAACATCTGTTGTCTTTCATACGAAGACAGATTAATCCAACGAAAGCAAGTAGAATTCAATTCAATGGCATCAACAAAAATCCAAAAGATCGCCCTCATTTCACTCTGAATAAAAATTAAACGTAAAATCTAACTTTGTGCTATCAGAATTGCAGATAACAAATGAAGGATTATCATCCGATTAATACATATAGAAGTCTTCAAAAATGTTTATGGTACACTCATCTGTGTTTATAATTGTTTTATTTGTTTTCCTGAGTGAATTTAATAGTAATTCAGTATTTATCACTACTAACTCCTTCAAAGAACACGTTTCAGTCTAGGCCGCTTGAGTCACCCGCTCCAATTGCCTAATTAATTGTTCATATCAAAATTTCGCAACAAAATCCTCTGAACTTCAGGATTCCTACGTTGGTATGTACTATGTTTGTTGCTCGTCAGCACAAAATGCTCTGAGTTCACTTGAGCATCTGGACTATTTCTCGAACAACGCCGAAGTTCGTAGAACACCTATTTTCAATAAGCCCTCTGTATTCACTTTTGATGCAGAACTGTGAAAGGACGTGTGAACAGGCATGTCAATCAATCAATCCGGTTTGCTATACTGACATGAGTTTCCCGCTAGCGGAGGTTAACCAGTCCTTCCAATGCTTTTTCTTCTCAATTCATCTATTGCTTCTAGCCAACTCCCTGGCTTCATATCTACTTCGATCACACTTATCCACTTATTTGCTCGTCGTCCTTTCTTTGAACTTCCTGTGGTTGTGGACTTCCTGCTCCTCGTCCTCCTCTCGACGCATGACATGCTCGCACCTCCTCAGTCCTTTCTGTCTCCAATGTTCATCCAGGTCATTCACGTTCAGTCTACTTGCTATCTCCTGGCTATGTATATTATAGTCTTCAGTGTCCCGCCGCATGCCGATCTTTCTGTGGCTTCTCAAGATATTTGACAGCATCCCTCACCCACTGAAATTTGCTTGTCACTAACAATTCACTATCTAACACTATTTCTATGCGGTCACCCCAGGCTTTTTATCTCATAGAAATACTTCTCGTACAAAGTGCACCACCCTATTTCCCGAACTTCAACCAAGTTGCTCTTATTTGAGCGAGTACGATTCTTTCGGCACCAACAGCATCATTCACCTCGCTTGGGCATTCCAGCTCGTCATCCACCAAACGAATCCTTTCTGGCTCTTGCCCTCATCTCCACATGTCTTGCACTTGGAAGACCTGTTCTGCTCTTGTCAACACATCCTTTTTCCCTGAACACTGTCTATGTACCCAACAATGACAAGAAATACTTCGGATCGAGCTAACACCAACTCTCTTCCAGCAAAATACACACGGCTCCTTGTCTACTTCTGTATTGTTTTTCGAGGGCAATTTATCAGCTTCACTTTCTGTACATTCACCTTCAGTACGCTAATCTCAAACTATCATTACTTTTTGTCTTCTTTTAACGTGAAAATATTTATGACAGATTTGTTTTAGTGTCTCCTTCAATCATTTCGGGCCAATGCAAACTTCTCTGCTTTTACCTAATTAAGTTAAATTTGCATTATGAAACCATTGCTCGACATATAACTGGCTCTTTTTCATATAACAAATACTATCACGAGAGAGATCTTTCCATGTAATTAACTATGATCTGGAACTTGCTATACCTGACTTTTGATGACCATTGATATAACAGGGTTTCTACAGAAACTGGAAAACCATTTCCAGGATAAATTCGAAGAAATTCCAGGATTCATGATTAGGTCTCGGATTTATATCGAGGAGACAGCTACCTATTTTAACTACGCTGGTTCGAATGGTTTTTTGTCTATCAACGGTTGCTAGGGAACGCTTTTTTGCATAATTAAAGGTATTTCCAAAACTCAGTTGAGGAAACTTAGCACTGTTTCCAGATCATTTCCGATCGCGATATTTTTCACGTTGCTTGATTGTTTGGAGCAGCTTACAGATGCTTCAGCAACAAAAACGAAATACGTGAAATTTACGAGAAGCGTCAACTTATGTGGAAAAATTATTATCCTAGCCTATTAATACGTAAACTATCAAACAAAAATCATGCTGAAAAGGGATGTGCAGCGTTTTAGCAACTTCTTTGGAAATTATTAGAAATGAATATGCCACGAAGATGTCCGTCAGATCAGAATTGGCACTCTCTCCTAGATTAACAAGCTTGCTATTTGATTAACAAAATCAGAATCACTAAAGATACGTATGTTTCCTCGATAGGATTAGATTCATACATCCCATGCACTCAAAATATTAGTGTGTTACATCTAGCATGAGAACATGGAAAACGAGTCTGCTGCTAAATATCAAAACTTTGTTTAATCAGAATTATCGTAAAATCTTTTTAAATGCTAAAACAGCATTATGAAAAATCTTTTGTTTGTAAGGTTAAATCATCCTCAAGAACAATGTTTTGTACATATGAATGTAAAAAAATACGCATGAAATTACTTGAAACAATTGTTACATTTTCTTATTATCATTAGCGACAAAAACAAAAAATGGAAACAAGTGTATCTCCCATTTACCATTGGAATATAACAATCAGAAATGTATAAAAACTTTGGAATTATAGCTGATTAAGAAGCTGGTGTGAAAATCATTAACCCTTTCGCATAGTTGATTTGTCACTTAAGTTGCCATACTCATCGATCAGAATGCATGAAGTTTGGTGATTGGAGCAACAGAGTAGATGCATGTGCTGACTACTGGTTTCACCTAATTTTGGCATCATTTATCTACATAATTTTTGACTTCATAACTTTGAATTTTTGTAAAAATCGAGATGAACAGGCTAAACAAAACCTAGTGGATATGTAAAGCGGGCATATAACGAAGGGATTATGTATATATTTCCTCACTATGTACTAAGATGCAAGGACACCTACAATGTGATAGCGGATGAGAAAGGGTTAATTAATTGATTGTAAACTAAATTAGCTGTTGATAATGCATGCTATTTCAAAATTATAATCAAGAAAAAGGAGCTAAAGCTGCAATTTCTCTGTTTTTAAAGCAGCAACCATGTTGTTCAGTTCGTTAATTTCGTCTTGCAACTTTGAACTTTCATGTTCGATGGATTGCAGTTCGATATCCATTTCATTTTTTAAGTTTGGAATGATGTATAAGACTAATCATCAAAACATTTTTTGATATCGCATGGAAATCAGACCAGCAACATTCTTTTCAAAGCCACACAATTTGTTTTTCAATCAACATGCATTTTTACAAGTGAGATCGATGTCACAGATCATATATGCTTGGCTACAAATAAGCTTTTTCCAGGCTTTCCAGGTGCCGGTTTCGTTTTCCAGGACTTTCCAGGACCTGTAGTAACCCTGTATAAGAATGGTTGAAACATCTATTGAATTTCTATGAAATCATCTATTACTTTGAAATTGATACACAAAAGATAAAATATACAAGAGTGGAGAAACGATTGGGGATGACAGGGGACCCTCAGTGGTGTGGATGGCTGCGGACAAGAGCCACAAGAGTGTGTGTGGCTCTCTACACTAACGGAGAATTTTGATTTTTTCATCAAGAAATGGACTACCGCACCGTACGAGACTTGAGTATATTTCCAAATTCAGTAATTGCATAGATATATCAAGTATATATATATATATATATATAATTAGAATGCACGCTAGATCAAAGATTTATTGCCATTACTCCAAGTTTCACGATAACAGAACGGTCATCGATCATCAGATGTCAATAAATGAATGGACAGATACTTAGGTAGCTAAATCATGGTTACTTCATTAGAATATATATAGTATGTGGTATATATAGATAGGTATAGAGTATACACGTATATACAGGGTGACACAGCTAAAGGTTCAATTTTTATTCCTCTCCTAATCATGGGGAAATTGCAATACGAAGTCACTGCTGCCCGTAATGTGATCACTAGAATATAGCATTTTGTAAATCATAACTTATGTTATCGTTGTTGCTCTATATCTATGATTTTGCTTCGTAGTTTTGGAACCATCAATTGATAAGTTTTGCTTAAATGTCGTAATTTCCTAAAAGGTTGCACTTGTCTCGTAGGTCAAGCACACAGCTTGAATGTTATGAATAAGTGAATAAGTGACTATTTTAAATTTTCAAATTGAAATTCGTCGATTTCTACGTTGAAGCGTTCAAATTTTGTTCACAACTATTGATTGACGTTGATAAAATATCGAATTTGTTTGGGACAACCGCGGTCATTGATTGCGTATCCCATTAGCAACGAGCTAAATGCGCGGCTTGGTATGACTGCTTATGGGGAGTGTTACTCATGTGCATTCAAAGATTCGTGCTCTTTATTTGGCAATAACTTTGACACTCCCTCAAGTAGCATTATCAAAAAGTGGCATGTTCTCCTGATGGAGACAGACTGTGTTATTGATCAAGCAAGAGACACATGAAAAACAACATATCCAGAGAAATGTGATGAGGCTCGGAATCTTTTATGAAATCGAGCCTCATGCCATCAGTTTAAGAGGCGCATCTTCAAAATTAGATGTGAGTCGCGAATCCGTCAGGCGATGTTTGAAAGAAATGAGATTTCATGCTTCAAAATGCTAATTGTTCAATCTCTGAGGGAAGACAAAGCTTGTCGGAATAACTTTGAAGAGCTTCGAGAATTTCTTCGTCAAGCCACTTGATGCAGTTACCATTCTCTGACGAAGCCTACTTCATCCTTGATGGGTCAGACAACTGCCGTTATTGGTCAATTGATGATCTTCATTGGCATCATGAGAGCAGCCTTTGTATTCGAAAAAGACAACCAAAAGATTTGAAGCAGCGAATCATGAGTGCTTTTCACTTGGTGATATCAGACATTTTGTCAAATGCTTTCAACGATTGTCGTCGTCATCGAAGAAGAAGGTGGACATCGTGGATGCTGAATATTTTTAAATCTTACAATAAATTGCTACTTCTGAAGTTACTTTGAGCTTTCTATTGACATTTATGAAAATTGAAATGTGAAACTTTGAAAATAATTGTCAAAATATTATCAATTTATAGTTTCAAAAGTTTCAAAACAATGAAGCAAAATCATAGATATAGAGCAACAACGATAGCATAAGTTATGATTTACAAAATGCTATATTCAAATGATCACATTGCAGGCAGCAGTGACTTCATTATGCCCTTTTCCCATGAATAGGAGGAGAATAAAAATTGAACTTTTAGCTGTGTCACCCTGTAGATCACATCAAGATGAAGAATACACTTAAAACATTTGCTTAAATTACACGAGCATAATCCCTTTACATATTATACTCTGCTACCCACTGCCTCTCATATTTGTAAATAACAATCTTAGTTGTGGTGGAGGTGAATTTAAAAGCTGTTTTTCATGAAGCGTTCAGCAATGGGAAGGACGTGAGTTTCGTCGTGTAGGGTATTTGTGTCGCGTGTGCATCCTGCGACGATCCTGAGCACTTTGCTCTGTATTGCTTGAAGTATGTCAATGCTTCTTTGCATGATGATTGTTGACTAGACGGTGGATGTGTATTCCAAGAGAGAACGTGTGATGGCCTTGAAGGTGTCCACGATGGTCTCCTGCTGTTGTCCCCAACTGGTGGAAGTGAAGCATAAGAGAGAGTATCTTGCTATTTTCGCAAATGCTCTTGACATGTGTTGTGAATGTCTGCTTACTGTCCAACAGGCAGTCCTATTAGATCTTACCAAAACCCCAGAAAATCGGGAAAGCCGAGGCTTGAATGCATCATTTTGAAACTTTTGTGTTGGATTAATTTCGTAAAAAACTGCAAAAAAGCGAAAGATGTTATCCTTAGTGCCCAGGTTAATCCAGGATTCGGTTGTTGTTGAGGGTTGAGTGCAGACGAGAGCTGTGTCGGGGTTGACGTGGAGGTTGTTTTGTTGGGTACATCAAAAGTGTTGAGGTAAGACTGGAGTTTGTCTTGAGCTATCTTGATGTTTGGGTTTGTGGCAGTATGGTAATGTTTTCAGCGTAGATAGTTGATTTTTAGAGTCATGTCTGCTGGAAGAGAAATGTCTCGCGTGTTAAGTTTGAAGACGAATGGGGGGGGGGAATAAATCCCTCTTGTAGTAGTCTGTTTTGATGTTTTTGTTGGTTGAGCGTGCAAGGTTGCATACGGTGTAGTCCTGTCTACCTTTGATGTAATTTGTTATTCAGTGTATAAAGCGAGAATGTTGTTGGAGTTTGTGGATGATATTAGTGGTGGTGTTGTCACTAACCACTAACATCATCCATGTGTCTTGTGTATGTATCATCTTAAGAAGGGTGATTTTTTGGTGTGGTTGTGACATTGTTCTGCGTAAGCGTCTGTCGAGTGTTTGTTCCTTGAAAATTTTTGTGAATTGTGGGGGGTTGCGTTAATGCATTTTGTTGTTTTTCCCTGAGTTAGGTAGTGTGCCGACGTGGTGGGTGTGTGTTTGCTTGAGTAGCTGCCTTGTTGTTGCGTTGGATGACTATGTGAATGGCGAAATTACACTGCCCTGTGATGGTTGTTGCCGTAAGGAGGCTTGAAGAGGGGGTTGATAGTTTGCTTTGTTTAAAAAAACGGTTTATGTTTTGAATGTAGTGTTCAGCAATGGGAAGCGCGTGTGTTTTCATCGTGTAGGGGCTTTGGAATTCGTGTACTTGTGCTGGCCCATCCTGTGGCCCTGAGCGTTTTGCTATGTAGGCCCTAATTGCTTATAGTTTGTCGATGATTGGTGACCAGATTGTCGATTTGTATTCCAAGAGGGGACGTGGGATGGCCTGTGGAATGATATTAGTCTGCTGGAGAGTCCCGCCTTCAGACCCGATTAAGTTGGCTTTTCTGAGTGTCTGCCATCTGGGCAATATATTAGGAGCTCTCTTTATTGGGACGACTGAAATTAAAACACAATTTATGCAAGATTGCCAATGACTTCATCATTTTCAATAAGCACTATCATGCAAGCAATCTTCCCCTAAGCTGTTTCACAAGAGTTAAGACATAGATTGAGGAGTTAATTTCCAATTGATCTGAAGTACGTACACCGTAGCATTTGTCAAGCACAATAATAAATCTTTTGCAAAAAGGGGGACCTACGAATAGACAATTTGGAGTCGAATCGAATCGGGCCACGATCAGCGAATCGAAACGGACGGCCTGTGTAGCTCTACATGAGCTGCTTCGATTTATGATTTCCTTAGCCAACTATACTGTTAAGCATTTTGCAAATAGGCCTACTGCACGACACTTACGTATCTAGACAAATGTCTAAAGAAATGTCTTGATGGCGAATAGTGAGCTAGACAGTGGATATTGATTTGACTCGCGACACAAAAAAATCTCGAATCAGGAGCCAATTCGCGAATCGAATCGTAGTTCGAAGCTTCGCATGCCACTATACTCAGAATCAAGCATACAAACAATTCAAACAATGCTATGTTTCTGATATCTGCCGTGTTGCCAGCAGTTGCATTTATCTGTACGTGAAGGCATTTGCGAGAGACAATTGAAAACAAAACTAATTTCCTTCATTGTTGGAATTGTCTCGTTTAGTAAAAATATTCATCAAATATATTCAAAACTTGGACTAATTCTTGCGAATTGCAAAGGCCGCGGAAATCAATGCAAGCAAGCAATCGATAAAGAAGGGCGCCAAGCTACATGTGGCATCCTAATACTTGAACAAATAATAATTAACAACTGGAAACAATCCAACATGTTTGTTTTTGTCAGTCGAAAATCGTAAAAGGTAAAGCATATTAAATAATAATTATGTAAAAGTAAACCATGGAGTATTTAAGCACGGAGTTCAGCGGAAACAATGTTCTGATATTTCAAAATTTGAGGGCATTATTTGAATATAAAATTATCGAAAATCAATTATCTAGATCTCATAATTACCCTTCATCGGCAGAGATTTTAGCAGGTAAAGTAATGTATGTACCAATTAAAAGAAGTCCTACGATAGCGATTGGTTCAAATAATAT